>KZ112470.1:0-114428 GCA_002120305.1 Hypoxylon sp. CO27-5
TAATTAATAAACCTTATTTATTTAATAAAATATAATATTATAAAGCTTTTAAAGTTTAATATTAAATAATAAATTATATAATTATAATTTTAATATAAATTTTAAATTTAATTTTTTTAAAAAATATTTAAAAATATAAAACTTAACCTTTAAATTAATATTATTTATTATTTATTAAATATAAAAAATAAATATTATTTTTAAATATTTTTTATATTTAATTATATTTAATTATAATTAAAAATATCGATTTTTATTTTTTCAAATGTGTGGTGTATATTTAATTTGTATGGGCGTGTGCGCATTGACACATTTTTTGATTTGAGCGTGTGAGCCCTGTGGTACACCGTACTAGATCAGGCCTTTCGGCGGATAAACACTGCTCTTCCATTCCCACTACCCTTAACCGGCACCTCTACACCGCTGACCTCTACAACGTCTGTCTCATCATCACTGGGTTGCATATCTGGCCAATCTCTCCAGATCTCAACCTCAACACCGTTGCACTGGTTAATCGCCATCTGCACGACGCGGGATGCCTGCTCCAAGTCCCCGACCTCGAAGACCGCAAACTTCGGTCGGAGCACGTCTGTAATCTCCAGTAGTCTAGCATAGAAGGCATCTTCTGGCATGCAATCAGGGAAGGACATGGGTGATCTTTCTGGCACCAAGGCGAGTTTCGGCTCGTGGTTGCGCACGGAGCGCTCTGTGTCACGGTTGAATCCTCGAGCTGAGATATACGGCGGGTTGGAAACTAGAATATCCATCGCTGCTCCAGTGTCGCCCCTGGCCTTTAGGAGTGAAGAGAGCCAATCCGCAGAGAAGATATCGGCTTCTTCGAATTGGACATTCGGCTCTGCTTTAGAGAGGAAACCATGTAGCATGTTGTATGCCAAGTTCTCCCTCGCTAATGCGATAGCCCTAAGCTCAACATCAAACCCTCTGACGCTCAAGCCGGGGAACTGTCGCCGCAACAGCGAGTGCAACAGCAGCGCAATGCACCCGGACCCGGTGCACAGATCCCAGATATTCAGACGCGTGCCATCGCCATCGCCATCGCCATCGCCCCCACTTTCTCCATCTCTACGCACGACCTCAGCAAGCCGCGTAACCCAAGCCTCAGTCTCAGGCCTCGGTATCAAAACCCCCTTGCGACACTTAATCTCCAAATCGCCAAAGGGCTGCGTCCCCAAAACATACTGCAGCGGAACGCCGCTCCCTCTTCGACGGCAGAGCTTGCTCAGCAACACATTTTCTTTCAGATGTCTGAGGGGAGTATTGTTGATGGCGCCGTTAGTGCGGGAGGACAGCACTTCAGCCACATGCTCACGAATCCATCGCAGCTCGTTGCGCGCCGAGCCTAGGTCCCTACAAGCCGGGAGCAGCGCGGCGAGGTGCGGCGATATGTTATGTGCGCGCCGGATCAGGGACGGCGGCAGGCGTGGCATTCGCCCTGTGATGAGCGGAAGAAAAGGAGGATTGTTTTAGATAAGACTGTAAATGGTCAAGGTGATGGGAGAACGGCGTTAGATGCTAGATGCACGTTTTTAAGGACCCCATTAGTAATCTCCGCTCTAGATGAATTAATCCATTTGACGTGATATATTGATAAATGCATTTTCTATGTATATATCCATATCTATTACAAATCCAAGTACGTAAGCACTGAGCTGGGTATCTGGGATGCGCTCCTTTTATGTAAGCCCTTTACTCTGTCCTGTCTGTCTACGGAACCACATAATTAACAAGCTCGCCTCCCTTTACAGCGAACACCTTTATAGCCTTCCGAATGTCATTTTTTCCTGTGAGCATGGTCTGCGCCTCTTCGGACTTCAGGATCTCCTCTGTGACCCATTTTACGAATTTAGGGCTGCCATCCTCCATACCATCTGGCTTGGTCGGGATCTCTACAACACACCGCAGCGACCCGTTTACTTTGACCGCGCATTCAATCCGACTACTCCCTAAATATTGCAAGGATCCGTCAGGAACTGGCCAAGAATGCTGTCCTTTGGTGAATATGCTGCCGCTGCCGGGTTTGAGGATGCTCCAGCACTCCTCAGCGAATGCGGGCGTGATAGGGGCCATCATCTGGATGAGGCGCAGTGTAGCTTCGTACTTGATCATATCTAGGGCCGCTTTCTGCTCAACAAGCTTGTTTGTTAGACCCATCAAGCTGGAGACTGCAGTGTTCAGTGGGTAGACTCTATCTAACGCGTTGGTGACCGAGATGATGGTGTTTTGTGTCGCGCGCCACACCTCCACATTTGCATCTGATCGCGCAGCCTTTTTTTCATTCATATCCTGTCGCCTTTCTGCATGTCTTTTGAAGTAGGACTTCCCGTCAAATCCTTCCCTCGATTCGTATTGTGGTATCTTGATTTCATGGACAAAAGTGTACACACGACGCAACCAGCGCGTGATGCCCGAGATCTTATGCTCATCCCAGTTCAAAACCTCGCTAACAGGTGCTTGGAACAGGATGTGAGCTCTCGTGGCGTCGGATCCGTATTTCGCAATGAAGGTAGTTGGATCTACCCCGTTATGTTTGGACTTTGACATCTTCTCAAACGTCACTGTTGCGTTCTTCCCAGATGCCACAACTTTCGGCTTAGACGGATTCGATAGATCGACTTCGTCTGGCTTCAAGAAGCGACCGCTGTCGGGGTCCGTGTACGTCTTTCCATGCACCATGCCTTGCGTGATAAGGCGCTTGAAAGGCTCCCCTGAAAAGTCGAGCGGCGAAGATAAGGATCCGCTCTCCTTATCAGAAACACCCACCCCAGGATAAAGAATTCCCATGACCGCCTTATATATAAACCTGGCGTAGAGGAGATGAAGAATGGCATGTTCAACCCCGCCAACATAAATGTCAACTGGAAGGTAGCTTTTTGCTGCAGCTTTGGAAATGGGTGCTTCTGAATTATGAGGATCTGGGAATCTCATGTAATACCAGCTAGAATCTACAAATGTGTCCATGGTGTCAGTGTCCCTTTTAGCAGGGCCGTGGCATTTTGGACAAGAGGTGTTGACCCAGTCTGTCGCGGACTCCAGTGGATTACCAACCCTACCATTCTCCCAATGAGCGTCAACATTGGGGAGCCTGACGGGAAGTTGATCGTCCGGAACAGGTTGGGGTCCGCACGTGTGGCAATGGATGATTGGAATCGGCGTTCCCCAGTACCTTTGTCTACTGATCAGCCAGTCTCGAATTTTCCACTTAGTGTTGCTTTCAGCGAGATTAGAAGCATCCTTAATCTGGGAAACGACACGCTTCGCCGCAGCATCAGAGGTCATTGTGTGAAGAGAACCAGCGATAGAGGTTAGATATCCCACCCCTACGTAAGGGCCGTCCATGTCAATGATAGACCCATCCGACATAGGCGAAACAGCGTATTTGAGAGGTATATCGGGACAGTGCCTCTGCCAAAATGCAAAGTCCCTTGAGTCGTGGGCTGGGACTCCCATGACGGCTCCCGTCTCGTAATTTCCTCTGACGTAAGGGGCAACATACACAGGAAGAGGGCCAAGCTTCGATTTTGAAACGTCCTCTACGAATGATAGGGGATTAGTCGCCTCTAGCTGGGATACCAGATATCCTTCTGTGCTATCAGGAGGGAGATCCTTCGCGCGTTCCACAAAGTCGCGAAGTTTCGCATCTTTCCGAGCCAGTTGTTCCACCCAGGGTGAGTGTGGCGAAAGGGCGATAAATTGAGCCGCATATATAGTTTCCGGTCTTGTGGTGTATATCTTTAGCTCATGTGGCTCGATTGTCTTATCCTTGATGTGCACAGGGAATTCGTAGTAGGCGCCGTCAGTGCGTCCAAGCCAGTTCTTCTGCAAGGTCAAGACCCTCTCGGGCCAAGCGTCATCCTGGCCTAGTTTCTCGAGATCTCGTAACAGTGATTCCTTGAATTTGGTAATGTG
Organism: Hypoxylon sp. CO27-5; assembly: GCA_002120305.1. Classification (NCBI taxonomy): domain Eukaryota; kingdom Fungi; phylum Ascomycota; class Sordariomycetes; order Xylariales; family Hypoxylaceae; genus Hypoxylon; species Hypoxylon sp. CO27-5. Next base: position 3,928 of record KZ112470.1, read on the forward strand.
GAAGAACCACTGCTCGAGCTCGCGCTGCACGATCTTTGCACCTGATCTCCATGACCGGCCATCTGAGTCAACCTGTTCATTCGCCAGCACTGTGTTGTCGACAGGATCCCAGTTTACAGTCGCTTTTCTTTGGCTTACAAGACCATGCTTATAAAGAAGGAGGAATATCTTCTGAGTGTGCTTGTAGAACTCTGGATCGCATGTTGCGAATTCCTACGAGGCGATTAATATTGGTATTCTATTATTATAGCGGTATATCCGAACAAACCCTTGACCAGTCGAAACTTCCGTTCATCGATTCGAGCTGTTCCTTCATGCGGGCAATGTTGTCCCTGGTCCAGACTGCCGGGTCAATACCACGTTCTATTGCCGCATTCTCAGCGGGTAGCCCAAACGCATCCCAACCCATTGGTAGCAACACATCACGACCTTGGAGCATGTGGAAGCGAGCTATAACATCGGCTATGGTGTATACTCGAAGATGCCCGAGGTGGAGATTGCCAGACGGATACGGGAACATAGAGAGGATGTACAATCGGTTGTTGATGAATTGGACATGGTCTTGCTTGAGAGCAGTACCATTGTCCAACTGGCTACTGGTACATGTGTTCTCTCCGAAGCGGTCGCTCTGTCTCCAGGTTCGACGCCATTTCTTGTCCAAGGCCGTCAAGTTGAGCCGCGCCGTAGCATACGGTCGCTGGATAATTGAGCATCGAAGACTCGTAGACCAGAAGCTTATAAGCTTCAATTGCGGTCTCGATTGACCTACGATCTTTCTTGATACTGAATACATTGGAGACCTAGCATGGTCGCCGCTCTATGAGCTTCCCGGACCAGGCGCATCAAGCTCTACAAGCTGAGCATGTTGCTCCCGTAAACTCGGGAACTTTTTGAAAGGAAGAAAAAATAACATTCAGGTCGTTATTATTATGTAAGCGAGTTTATCGATAGATCGGAAGCGGGGTGACAATCTTGATATAACCATAACTATATTTATTTGCATACAAATCTAGCTATGCGGAGAGGTACTTCCATTTATGTTGATAGCCGAAGCTACTACATAATTACACACATGAATGTATCTTTTGTCTATTTGCCTTATTTCAAACCAGGCCAGGCTCCAAATAAGTATGATGCATCGTTAAAATCTATTTCGTGATGAATTTGGGAAGCCGTGATATCCCTCTAAGATCTGGATACCTATTCGAGCATTAAGGGCGTGCCACACTGCCTTCACACAGCCCCCTCAGGGCAACAGAAGAGACTGTTTCCTTGAGGCCTCATCTCACTCGTCTTCTTAACATGTCTACCTACCTGAGTTACTTTGTGTCTCTTAAAAATACTATCTAATTTTTACTATATTGAAATATCACAATACTCCTTACCGAAATGTTCGATCTGACGCATTACCATTCATGCCGATTTTGTCAAAAGTTTGTGATAGATTTCAATAAAAAGCCGCCCCTTGATGACGTAAGCAATAATCAAGAAGACACGATAAAGACGATATTTCTCTTCGACGCGACATTGAAGGACGTACTCGAAGGAGTTTCTCACCACTGTCAGCTATGTGTATGGCTTGACCATGGCTGGGATCAACGCTGCGGCGACAGATACAGGTTACTTGCGAAAGCATCAGCTGATCGTGTAACTGTTTGCGCCGAAAGCTATAGCTTCTCCCTGATTGACCGCTACCCGTTCGATGAATTGCTATATATCGGTTTCTGGGAGTACCACGCGCCGGCCGACCCCAAACTTGGCAAATGCCGGATCAGATGTGGCGGCGTCTCAGATATCTTCACAACAAAGGGTTTGTAACATCCTAGATAGTGTTTTTGAGGATGATAGATCTATGTAGTCTGCCTATAATTCTCCAAACTGACTAAAAGTTGCCAGATGACCCGGCAAACTAGTTCATTTTGACCCGTCCTATCATTTGACAGCCAGACTCCCTAGAGAATCTGGCACTGGCACGACGTTGGCTGGAGGAATGCTTGCATTCACATCCTAATTGCCGAGCAGAGCAAATCTCCATGCCTAGGCGCATTCTTCGTATCCACGAGGCTGAAACTCCGGGCCAATTCGAGGTGTTTATAGAAGACATTTATGATAGGGTGGAACTATTTGCAGGTACGGGACGCGATTAACGTAACTTCAAGACTCGGGCTGAAATATCTCTGGGTTGATGCTCTGTGCATTATACAAGATGACGAAGGTGACAAAATTGAACAGATCGCCGAGATGCCTCGGATCTATAATCAAGCATGCGTCACGATCGTTGCTGCGCGGTCCGATCGCGCAACTAGAGGGTTTCTACATGAGATTTATTTGATAAAAACCACACGGCTTGCTGTGAGACTTCCATTTCGTTGTCCAGATCAAGAGGGCACTCTGGGATCAGTATATATCACCTACATTGAGGATAGCAGAGAGCCTGACCCCATCCACTTTCGTGCATGGACGCTGCAGGAGCGTTATCTCTCTAACGGGTATCTAGAATTCGGTAGGATCCAAATGCGCTGGACGTGCGCGAGCTCCGGAACGCAGGACGGCTATTGTGATGGCTGGAAACGCGAAAGCTCAGTCCACATTCCCACGCATGTAATGTTTATCTATCGCGAGCTTCAACAGGATATCGAAGACATGAACTCAAGAGGCTCGAGCGCGGAGTGGATTGCCGATTGGATAAGGAGAAGATGGGATGCCGTCATCAACCATTACACTCCGCGCAAGCTCTCCGTTCTAACCGACCGCATCCTCGCGATTTCGGGGATCTCTCAGGTATTTGGATCGCATATGAAAGACGAATATCTTGCAGGGTTATGGAAATCAACTCTACCAAGTTTTCTTTGCTGGCAAGTTACCTCGGACGAGAATGAGCGCTTTCCACGTCCGATTGATTATCAAGGTCCTTCGTGGTCTTGGACTGGGATAAACGGGCCAGTCAACTTCATACTTGCCCGAGCCTGCGACCAAGATTGTCGCGCGGTCCTTCTTGACGTTGATATTAAGCCAGTTAACGCACATGCAAAATACGGTTCTGTCCAGTACGGCATTTTAACACTAAAGGGTCGGTTAAGAGAGGCTATCTGGCATAGGAATTCGACAGGGGATTCATTGGAACTGCGCACAAGAAGAGACTCCAAGGTCAATAACGCCGATGAAGCGACCACGATGAACTTCATCACCGTGTTCCCAGATACGAATGATTTCAAAGAGGGTTCCAAAACGTCGGAGTCGATCGAGGTCTCATTGTTTGAGATTGGCAACTGCGCTGGATTAAAGAGACGTGGGCCGGTCGGGCTGACAACGCGACTCATTCTCGCCCAAGATTCACACGTCTGGGTCTATTTCATATTGATACAAGATTACCTAAAAAAGACAGGATAGGAAAGGAGACGAGGAATGCAAGGCGTATGAGAGCTTGTCCAGATAGTAGTCATGCCGATTTGTTTGACAAGGCTATACAGATGAGATTATTGAAATAGAATAGGAGTAATAACATCCGAAACATAGAATAAGACCGCTGACATAATCATGATGATGTAATCGACTAGCAATTTTTCTGCTATTCGAAATCAACAAGATAGAATAATGCCTTGTGAGGCTCGTAATAATGGATATGTTTTGAGATGAAGGAATAAATTATCCTTACAACTACTAGCACACCTCCTACATTGGTGGTTAAGGAATCAAAGCATTTAGATGTTTCGTAATTGCTGGTTTATTTGGGGATATTTAGAACCAGGTTGGGCTTAGTCAGCAACGGAAAGGGATTGAGGTTCTCACGAACTCCTGGCCTCACAAGTCGGCTGTGACTTGAAGCAAAAGAGACGCCGTGCCTGTTTACTTAAATGAATGAAATGACTTAGGATGAAGATGACGCATATAGAATATCCTGGAGACTGGTGGCATACCTAGTACGTACCTATTGCCCCCTTAAAGTTCGGGTATGTAACACTTCAGAGATGTTGGCACGAAGCACGTTGGAACTAATATCAATGAACATGGTACAGATAGAAGGGAGACAACATATTCAATTAATCAATGATGCAATTAGCATACTTTAACATTCTTGCTCTTAGATCTCAGGAGAATCTATTTTAATCTTTAGTCTACACCTATGAATTAACTGACATTATCCAGTTACGCTTAGGCCTCGTCATCACTGGATAAGTTTAGACCATCCAGTGCTGCGCTGATCAAAGTCTCGTCACTAAAAGAAGGACATAAGCGTTTTATATCGCGATAGATAGAGTCATAAGCCCCGGAAGCAGCAACAATAAGCCTTGCCAACTTCTTAATATCTTTGCAGGCCCGACGCCTGTATTCGGTACTCTTGGCCAAGTGAATGGCACCAATACCTGAACTCCAGTTGTCAGCTGATCTTCTGGAGTTGGAACTGCCCGTGTAAGACAAATTGTCGTCGAACATCTCCATGCTTCTTGCAACACAGTGGAGTTTGGACACGGCAGCCTGCACCTGCTCGTTTGACTTAACAAGAAATCTGGCCCATCTCTTTATCTGTTCAGGCTCCACGGATACGCTTTGAGAGTTACTGCCCGACTTGGCTTCTTCGGACTTAAGATCGGTCTCAAGCTCACGGAGGACAACGTAAAACTCCTTGAACATGTGCAAATAGTCATAGGTTAGCCCAACACCCAAAACAGAGTTACAAGCCTTAGCTTTCTCGAATAAATGGAGAAGGCTGTCTTGCATGGCTACGAGCTGGGTTAGTTTTGTTTGGATGTGGGGAGGTTGGTCGTCAAAGACGATTTCACGACCGAGCATCTGGTTAAGATTCACCGCATAGGGGTGATCAACCATTGAATTCATATCAGTAGAGGAAGACATGTCTTTGCTTTTTGTACAGTGAATACTGGAGTTATTTCTTCTTGTTGAGGGTTTGGTAGATATGCATGTTAATATCATCTCGATAAAATATTAAACCAGTTAAATACCCATTTTCGAGATGAACAATGTCATTCATCATTCCCAAGCAAAAAGGATATTGTTTCATTTAAGTTGCGATACTTCTCGAGTACCTACGATTTGATACTACTCGGACTCGTGAAATATTCTTTCATGGCAAATAACATGTACCTACTTGACTGAAAGACAAGTTTGAAGGCAGTTACAGGGTGAACACTGGGAGTAACAATATATAGGCGGCGTAATGGGATCTTCAAAAGAAGATCATGTGTAACCATCGGTGAAATAATTAACCCTATCCCTAACCCTAACCCTGGTATGAGGTACCACATATGACGTAGTACGCATAATCGATCCGCCGATTTATTGACACCTCAATGTATCACTCTGTGTGAATGCTCAGAGGAAAATGTCAGGAGCCTATTACGTATATAACCCATGATGCTCCAAAGTACCCTTTAAGAACCTACTGACGAAGGTAACATAGTTTTAGTCTTGGGAAATGGATCATTGGGGGTATCCCAAGGCTCAATAGCATCCCAATGATTATGTCATAACAGGGATATTTTCTGGGAGATAATATACAAACCATTCTCTCGTCGATTGGCAAAATATTTGAGGTAGACATGCTCATTTGCTGGCACTACTCACAGTATTCAACATCGTTTTAACTAATCCATAGGTAGAGAATATGTCGTCTCACTGATCTTAGCTACCACAAGTTGGGATATTGTTGATAGAAGAGGAGTTATATACCCTGTAATAGGACTGTAAACCTCGATGACAGTTGTCTATTTGTAGAACTAATAGTTTAACAATAGCCAAAATAAGTAACAGAAGGAATAGGACATCCCTTAAATATGTGGACGCACCAACATTCATGGCAGATAGTATTCATAATATATAGGATTTATCTTTTGTCTTGGTGCTACACCAAATTCTTTCGTGAAAAAGAGTACCAGACAAACTTGCGATTTTAATTTCTTGTGCTCTGTTTATCTAGATTCTTTGGTGTCTTGGTCTAAATGATTTGCCTTCCCCATTATAATACCTAAGTTCGATTGTCATATATTTCTACAAAGATGAAAACTGGCTTTCGCACATGTGGACGTTCTTTATTGCTTAAGGTTCTTAGCGCTGGCTAGGTCTTCTTTTCAACGTGACTGTGCCGTCAATATACCTGAAGAAATACAATCTGCTGCCGTTGTCGTGCTTCGCGTGTTGATGTATACGATCGTTATAAACGGGTCGTTCGCATTGGCTATGGTTATCGCTATGATATTTTGCATGGAAGACCTTTATGGGACATGAGTTATTATTCTAAGTCGTTTCAAATTTAGGGCTTCTAACATGACTGCCCATAGAATGCATATAGTGGCAGCCGTAAATACCATGATATATTGTTGCCCTAGATCTCTTCTACTGTTAGGTCCATTACAGGCGCTTGTCTAATGGCTGGCAATGGATTGCTTTCGTCCCATCAACTGCAGTTAATATAGGCATACACGCCTCTACGTCTGGTGATCTAGTCATTCCTGAGACAAAGGGCTTGGATTTTCCAGTATGAGATAATTATGAAAGAGTAAGATATTTGCCTCTAAGAATGGATTTTTCAGCTTGACCCATAAACTTACTGTCCAGATGTATGAAGCATTCAGCTCACTGACAAATATCTCCCGGCAAATACAATCATTACTTTCTTTATCGCACTCATTGTCTTGTTAATTGCACACTACTGGGATCTTTTATTGTATTACAAGCCTTGTGCTTTCCTTTGGTAGCGACTTTATAGCGTACACATCCTATCTCATTCCCTGTACTCTGTTTCTTTTGGCGCAGATCCACTGGGAGGATGCGACACTATTCGGCTGATTCCGAGAGGTTCAGCCCCTGTATGATTTGGGATCCAGGGGGATTGTGGAAAATCTCTAAACTACTCGAAACTCTGAATAACGGCTTTTGGTGCCAAGGTATCTCATATGTATCGTGATAGCATTGTTTTGGTCTTTTGGTCTCGGCCAATTAGGTACACTCAAAAGCATTAAATCCTAAATGGAGTATTTTCCTCTTCGGCATGGTTCACTTGTTTTCCGTCTATTGGTATGTATTTCGGGCGATGCACAACTTCAGGGATACGATTAGAGAAGTTTAGCTTAGAGAATATGGTTTAATTTGACAATATCTCGGAAGCCGGGAGAGGATTCACTTGGCTACGCACAGGGGCACTAGAATAAATGGGCCACTGCCCTCATACCAAGACAAGACAAGACACCAAATCATTTAAGACACTACCGTAGATGTTGGAGGGTTAGAGACAAAACTAAGATGAGTATCGGAAGTTTTATTTTCATATTTTCCCCTGACTTCTCCTATTGCAGTTAACTAGTCCCTTTATGAGATAGTAGTGCTACGGAGTTGGTCCCCGAAGGATCGGGCACGTTGCTGGCGCCATTTAGTCATGTTCATGGCATTGACAATGGGGATCCTTAAATAAAAGATAGCGGTGTGTTGTTAAACTCCAAGTAGAGTATGTTGGTTTCCTATGTAAGTGCCTCTGTTCGTCAAGGCTGTGTAACATTTCCTAGTTATGGGCGTATTATCCGGAATAAAGCTTATAGATAGGTAGCCTAATGAATAACTTAGGAATCAGGAGGTCATTATATACCCTAACCTAGTAGGCAATGAAAGTGGATTAGATCGTTAGATGCAGTCGTAAGATTCATTTTTTAAGTAATGTAGCGATTCGAACAAAGTTGCTAACACCTGCGAGATTACCCCAGATCCTTTTTACGTTTTGATCCCAATAGATTTGTGAGATTATCATCTAATGCCCCTTGGATCATGGGGAAGAGCCACACCCCGCGAGATAAGTATTATTCTCATCAGCACGAAATATGTATCTTATTAGTAGATTGTCCGAGGCTCGTCACCAGAGTTTCGATTTAGAGGAATAACTGCCATACAAAGTGTACATTGACACGATAGCTTACTGTGTACAAACATCTAACGAAAGCCAGTGGTGGACGGACTGGGAGTATTCCAGGACATTAATAAATTTCCCAAGATCTTGCTAATCCGGGTAGCATTATTCATGAGAGTTCTTGACTCCAATGGAATAGATTCTATCAACTTTTTTCAATGCTTCTATGAGATATTTCAAAATCTCCTTACGATCAGCGGGAGTCCAAGTCTCTTGAAACAAGCTAGAGAAAATTCCGGTTTTGTCTATGGCATACATACGGTAGTGTATCCTTCTTCTACACATTACCAGTATTAGTAGAACATTGCGAGATAGTTCTTCCTGAATACATAACTACCGGACCCACCTAGCTATCGTATGCTTGGTTATGAATCCGGCCACTGTAAACCCTGTACTTGATTTGGTGGAGCAATGTTGAAGTAAAAAGGTGGATATCCACCCTGTGGGCTGGTGGGCTGATGGGGCTGGAGAAAGGGCTCCAAACCGAACACTACCCCCGAGCCCCGATAAGGTACCTAGGTAATCTATCAATCTGTCACCATGCGTTGATCGAAACGCGAAATACGGCAACCCTATATGTAGGTTGAGTGGGTGAGGTGGGTACGAAATATGAAAGAGGTTATTTTAGACCCACATGAAGCCCCATTTCGCCTCGGAACGTGCTGTCATTGAGTTCTGATATACACTACCGTAGTTACACGTACGTGGTATTTGTTGATCACCCAGGCTTATGGGTAACATGGGTGATCAAACCCCCTTGGTAACAGGCCAGCATCTGCAAGTGATATCAGCAAGACCTCGCTTGGGACCTATCAGAGCCTGTTAAAGACTAAGAAACTCAGGGGTCGCAAGGGGGTATGTTTATTCGGATCAATGGCGAAATACGATAGATAGCGAATGGGGTCGACGCCTGCATATCGGCGAACAGGAGATGCAATTACCTAGGTAAGTACGGATGTCGCCTTCAAAAGTTCTATCCATAGGAAAATGGCTATCACCTGACAAGCAGCTGCCAGCAGCTACGCAAGAGGATTATTAAAATAAATTCTCTTTTTTTCCTTTCTTTATAAAATATTATAATAAAGGAATTATTAAAATTAAATTAATTTAATAATATATTTAAAATAATAATAAATAGCTTAAAATATTTAAAAAAAAATTATAATAAGATACGTAAATACTATTTATAAGGTAGTGATCGTGTGGCGCCAGGTGTAGCGCAGCTGTCTGTCAGGTGATAGTAGTTGCCCTATGGACAGAACTTTTGAAGGCGACATCCGTATACACTAATTACGATTCGGATCGTTGAAGATGCTGAGACGCAGTGAACCCACTAAGGTTTACCCACCCAATTATACCCAAGCTAAATACATGTACATATTAAAAGTCCCTCTGGCATTTCGAAACTCTCATAACCCTAAGAATCGTGGGGATCCCGTCTGGGCCAGATTCAAGGGAATTCGCATTTATTTTCCTTGTTATGGATTCCTAGCTCGTACGCTATACTGTCTCCCCGAAGAGCCAAAGGTTTAGGCAGGTCTTCGATTACGCCCCATCCGGAATGGTAACGCATAGTGACCCACTATCTCTCCACCTACATTCTCCATTTATGTTCTCCATTTATATTCCACACGCCAACTTTGCGACTCTGTTGATCTTAAGATTAAGACGGCCTCCACTCCTCGCACAGGCCTTGGAACTAACGCCATACCTAAGTACTCTGCGTGTTGTCTACAAAAATTACCTGTGAGCTACCCCTTCTGGACATAAGAAGCATACAAGATTGTGGATTTAACCAGGGCCCATGCCTGAGGACGCGTACCATAGCAGTTTATCAGTGTACGTACGGGATGAAAGGAACTCAGCTAATCTATAATCCGTACATACCATAGTAAACATGAATTGCACGTTCTTGTTCCTCCTGTCGCGGTCCTTTGATAGCTTCTGCAATACACTAGAAGACTACCTATGTAACTAATCGTCTCCCTAATTCTTAGTTCCTAAGAATAGTTAGATCAGACGCACTATACCAAATTGCAAGGAGCCTAAATTTTATTCCGGTAGTCAAGCGGATAGAAACGTCCGCGATGGGTAAAAATTTTAGGTTAGACTTCTGACAATGTGGCTGAGGTATCTAATGTACCTAGGTACCTATTTAGGAACATTGAAGACCAATAGGAAGTTTAAACTCTGTTACACAACCTTATACCTTGTACGTAAGCACCCTGTGTTACAGTATAATAAATACATGTACTGTTATGGCCATGAATTGTGTAACCCAAGTTACAGATGGTCTCATATAGGTTTGATAAGTTCTAGAAAAAGCCTAGTGATATAATATTATTGTAAGAGGGGATAGTAAATACTAGAGTAGAGGGGAAAAAGAATTGCCATGGCATGATCTTAACCATTACAGAACGGTGGGCAAGGTATAACATGTATTACATGCAAGAAGACGCCCCGTCTATGGGCCTGTATATGATAGATTATTGCTGTAGTAATAATACATAGTTACTGTTGCTTTTATCATGTTTCTCAACTCCTTTTCAAACATATGTTTCCTAACACCTAACATACAATGCTTGCGAATGGTATGGGAATTAAAAGCACATTTTGGGCATAGCCGTTAGGCTGATCGTGATGCAGCGAAGCCATCATCAACAGTTATAGAATAGATAAGCGCAAATCGAGCGCCACTTATCTATTCCAATTCTCGTACTTTTTCAGCGGTGGGCCACCGCTTTCCTTGTCTTCATCGTATAAGATAGTTACCGACTGGGTCCGTACGATACCTTCTGCGCGTGCGCCCGGGGGCTGGTTCGGCGCGTCCCTTGGCAAGATATCGTCTTGACTACCATCTTTGGCGGCGATGTCGATGTTCGTTTCCAGGTCGTAGGGTCCTTTAACCTTGCGTCGCTTCGAGTTCATTTCCAGCTCGTCCCTTGTGTTGCTGCGTGATGTTCCATAATTTTTATAGCCGTGTCGGTCCCCAGAGCTGCCCATAACCCGTCGTCCGAAGATGATTTCAACCAAGGGCCGGAGAACCGGGATACAAGTTGCGATTATGACGGAACTACCCTCGACGCTATATGATATTAGGAAGACATACTAGGATATGCCATATAAAAGAAGCACTTACCAAGTCCAAATTGTCAAGTCAGATGTGTCAACTGAACATATTATTAGCACATTGACTACCTGGTAGCTAAAGCCATAGGGACGACATACAGGTAAAATCTTTACTGGCCAGTCCGGGAATACGGGTCGTCTTGTAAATAGCCACAATGCAAGCACTGGAATTTGTCAGCCTATGCTATTCTAAATCCTCTGAGAAATCGACGGAAACATACACCGAGCCCAGCCCAAGAGCAGCGCTTAGGGCAAGCTTCTTCTTTTTATTCAGTTGCAATTGGAACAGAACCGTTGCTGGGTACGCAGCCAAGTACAAGTCGACAAAGCCGGAGAAGGCTATCAAATCGTTAGCACCGTAAAATTCTAGAAGCAAAATTCGAATTGGTAACCACGTACCGCCGGCGAAGATGGAATAGTTGACCAGGATATAAGGATCGATACAAGTCTTCTCGGTGATGGTCAAGTCCCACTGGGCTCTGGACGGGGTACACTGTCCAAAAAGAATCGCAATACAGCCCATCAGGATCAACACACACAGAATGCCCATCGTCCACAGTAAATGCCGATGCAACTTGGAAGGTTCCAAAAGCCGTGTCAGGAGGTAAATGGCCGCAAGCTTAGGGATACTGAATGACAAGACTCCTGGGACGAAGCCCACCATTGTCCAAAGCACGGCACCGGAGATCTGATTGGGTTGAAGGACGTCAATATGTTTGCCATTTCCGGAGGCCACGGAGGCTACGGAGAAAGCGACGGTAAGCCATCCACAAATCTAAGTAAAACCATGGTTAGCTATACGGCTTGCATCTTATTTTGCAGTTATACTCACTAGTGAGACCACAATGAGGCCATCGTCCAGTTGAAACTTCCTTTGTAAGACACCGCGTACATACAACCTAGCAAAGACGAAAATGGTGGTAATGCTCGTTACAACACAGTTGACCGCTACGATCGTAGGACCTTTGTCCTGCGCCGCGGTCTCGGGCGCTAACGTTGCCGAAGTACTCATGTTTAATCCAACCAAAGAACGAGTGTCAAGAAATGAATCGGCGGTGCTTGACTTGAATGCACGTCAGGAACAAGAAGCGAGAAGCGGAGCTCGTTTTTTACTTATACCGCCTTATGCTCTCCAGGAGCAGAAGATTTTTATTCTTATTCGGCAATCCCTCGCAAGTTAATGCTTGTTATGCCATAAGCTGGTTCAAGGAGAGTCTGAGGGTACTCCGGCGACTAGGTTAGTGTGGAGAAACCCAAGGCTTTACATACATACCTAATGTTCGAGTATTACCGGAAGACTATGTCATATGTTGGATGAACTAAAGATCCAGTAACAAGGGACTTGGATTTCACATACAAACCATAGTAGATCTCGCCACTCCGAGAGCCCCTGATGTCTGTGAGCCAAATATTTTTCTTTTCTAGAGCAGTTTATCAACCAAACCACATAGGATTCTATCTACGATTAGTGTCCTTGGGCTTCCTGATCGACACATAGATGCCTAACGATAATGCTAATCTTTCAAAGCAACTAAGACACCACACAGATTACCTTACTATCAGTTGCTAACCACCGGGGAGATGCGGCAAGGAGCCATGAAGATTGCGAATTTATCATTTCATGGTCAGTCCAGGGGGGCGAGAATTGCTCATACAGAATTTTCCAGACTGCACAACTTACAGGGAATATCAATGGCTTGGGCCACCGGCGCACGCGAAGCACTCGTTCCTGGACCACTGCATAGCATATGTTGCGACTCTCCAAGGTACATGGGATTCTCCGCACGAGTCTTCCTATGTGTATGTAGTATGGCACTATATGGACATCGAACCACTCGCAGGATTCAACGGAAGTAGTATTCCAAGAGCAGACGAAATTAGTTCCGACGCTAGTCATGTGCCTCGTCAGCCTCATAAACGTATAAAAGAAAACAAACTTGCCATCAAAGTTGTCAAAGGGGGTAGCGTGTACGCTAGAACGGTATGCCCTTCTCCCGAAGGCATAACAAGATTCTAGACTTTAATCGAAAAAAAAAAAAAAAAAACAGTGACCTTGGTGGAAATTAAAAATATTGAATCCATAATGCCTCACTTTATTAAAGCCATTCGTCCTAGTTGTTGGCGTATAACTACAAAAAACTTGGCTAGTGTATAACTTGCGGTACCTAATGTGCTAGCCTTTGCTTAAGGGCACACCGAGGCATTATATCGTTGTAGCGAGGTTCCACTATAGACCAGGTTCATTCCAAATGGGGTTGGCTATACATAGTACAAATAGTCGTACGTGGATACGTCTCATATCAGGGTCGCATGTGCCTCATTCGTGCATCGGAGAAAAAAACTTGATAAAAACATGCACTGTGAGGACCGGTGGCTATCGTGAAGTTTTATGCTATCGATTAGTGGGGATGGTCATTGAATTATGAAAGCTATACTGTTTCTCCTCCTCCTTATTCATAGAGACGAGACGAACATATGTTATTGATAGGTAGTTCAAATGAAGAATGTAACATTATGAACGATAGAAAATTCATTATGGAAGATCGTGACCAATAGTCTTCAGCCGTGGGTCTCAAGTTGCACCAACAGCCTACAAGGGGCTAGAGAGAACTCACACCAACAATGACTACTCGACTCTTTGCCAACGGCCCGAACCTATTATCCGTGCGGTTCTCTTGCCATACATAACTCTCACTCTTTTCTCCGTGACCAGACAATCAGACGTCCTCAGCTACCGATACTTAAGCCGACCCTGCAATGCTACCTCATACTTGAGACATGATACCGCTACTTCATACTAAGGTGGTTCATACCACTAAGCTTAGTAGACTATCGAGTTATAGTGTCTATTCCCAATATGGTGTTAGTTAAGTATGTCTAGGCGATAGGATCTTCTACCATACCGTGGGGTTATTGGGAAGATCAAGGGACACCGACAATTCATTATACGGCTCGCTCTCGGACAGCTCTCCACATCAGGACACGCCGACCTCTGTGCCAATATAGCATACGTATCTAATCTAAGCTATGAAGCTGGAAATGGCTAGCTTTGCGTGTCTTGGCTCCTCAATATCAAGGTTGCTCGCTCCTGGCTGAACTTCTTTTTCACAAGCACTATCTCGTCAACTCACCCTTCAACCTCCATTGCTTTCTCTATACTATACCCCCTTTTCCATATTACTAGAAGCCGAACATGTCTACAAACGGTACTTCTCGTCCAAAGGGACCGGTTACCGATCCGAGCATAGCTCTGAAGCCATGTGATTACGACAGTGTCGGTGATCACGTCCAGAAGATCAACAAGCTGGCCAGTATCATAACACCAACAGACAATGCCACCAGACAGGAACTTGCCGAGACGGCTAGGAAGCTAGTGAGGGCTTTAGAGCATCCACGAGAGACGATGATCAAGCATTGCTGGGCGCAGGTATGATGTTCTGTGGAGTTCGTGGCGTAATATGGAAGCTTATGGTCTATAGCCGGCTGCAATGACTGCCATCACAACTCTTGTCGAATTAGGGGTATTCGAAGTTTTGGCTGAGGACGATGGAAAGCCCAAGAAAGTACAAGATATTGCTAAGCGTGTCGGAGCTGACCCTACCCTCATTGGTATGTTTAGGAGGACCAATTGCTTGAAGTCCCTACTAATTGTGTAGCGCGACTTCTCCGCCACCTGGGTGCAATGGGATATGTTGAGGAGACGGATGTCGACGAGTACAAGCCCACGAACTTCTCGAAATCCTTGTGTATCCCGATCATTAGCGCCGGCTACCCAGTCTTGTGAGTATTCCCAACTAAGATAACCGATATCCGGCTATTTACTAACCTTATACTAGGTCCGGTGGCTTGCTCAGTGCGAATAACAAGTTCCACGAATTCATGAAGAAGACGAACTACCAGACCCCCAACGACATGTCGAATGGGCCACTCCAATATGCCTACAACACGGATAAGAACATGTTCGAGCACCTGCAAGCAAACCAGCCCTACGGCGATCTCTTCAACCTTCACATGGGCGGATATTCTCAAGGACGAGCAAGCTGGATGGACCCAGGGTTCTTCCCGGTCCAGGAGAGGCTTATCAACGGAGCTGAAACCAGCAAAGACGCGCCGTTCCTCGTCGATATCGGCGGTTCCATCGGCCACGACATCCAGGAGTTCCTAGACAAGTACCCGTCCGTACCCGGCCGCCTCATCCTACAAGATCTCGGCCCCGTCCTTTCGAAGATCGAGAAGCTGGACCCGAGGATCGAGCGCATGGAGTACAACTTCCTGACCGAGCAACCTATTAAGGGTAAGCCCCTAACCTAGCACACACTCCCAATGTTAATTAATCAATTAATGGTGACCACACCTACTGACATAGCCCGTTCCTGGTTTTAGGTAGCCGTGCTTACTACATGCACTCAGTCCTCCACGACTGGCCCGACGTAGAGTGCCTCAAGATCCTGGCGCGCGTCAAGGAGGCCATGAAGCCGGGTCACAGCAAGCTGCTCATCAACGAGAACGTCATCCCCCCGCGCAACGCGCAGTGGGAGGCCACGGGTCTGGATATCCTGATGATGACGTATCTGGCTTCCAGGGAGCGGACGGAGCAGGATTGGCGCAAGCTGCTGGGTGATGCTGGCTTGAAGATTTCTAATATTGTGAGTAGCCCACACCGCCCCGCCCCCGCCCCCCCCCGTTCTTCCTTTTCTGTTTGAGTCCTGGGATTCGAGGAGCAAATAGCTCCAGGGATGTGCTTGATACTATTGATAAATGGGTTGCTAACTTTGCTTGCTTGCTGCAGTGGACCTACGCGAACGGCGTCGAGAGTCTTATCGAATGCGAGTTGGCGTAAACGAGTCTTTAGCTAGGGAAACGACCGCTAGCGGATGATCACCATCGTATATATAGTTCTGCTGTTTCAGCCCAAGAATCATAGATGAAGACGCGAATAAGAACTATGACAAGCATCATTAGAGTATGATATAAACTAGATATACTCAAGAAATATATTCATAATATACGAACAAGATGGTCAAAATAGGTCACGGTATTTATTGCAGCGATCAATTCAACATGAGGCAATGTCTGGATAACGTAAGCTGTCTGTCGTACATGATTACTTAATATAAAGACTTTGAAAGAGATGGCTCACTTGAGAAATGCTGTGATATTGGCTTGAAGACCATTTTAGTATAATCAATCGAGCATGAAGTTTCGCAAGGGATCAAGATATCAAGCTGTTCTGGACATTGGTGTTTATTTTATATGGTTATTTCCCTCGTCGCGTTGAGGGTGGTATCTCAACATTGGTGGCGGAATAGGCATATTGATTTGCTTATCTGTTAGGCTATAAAATCGCCGATGAATATGAAGAGAGCCGTCTAGACGATCGTAAAAAAAAAAAAAGAGGAATTATCCCAAGGTGAAATAAGGCTGAGTTAAGCATGATATAACGAGTTTCCTTTATTTAAAGGAGACTTCATATTGCCTGAGTCGGTTTATATAGTCCACTCAGATTTGCATTGACGTAATTACGTAAGTTCCCCTGGCGTGGTACGTAGCGAAACCGCGTCGTACGGAATGTCGTTATAAAGCATAGGCGGGCATCGTAATAATAACCTTTAAGATTAACTAGTGGAACATGTACGGTATAACTGGCAGCGCCCTGCAAGCCAAACATGAACATAAGAGGGATTAGGAGAGGGGAATCGTGAGAGAATGGAATTCAGGGTGGTCAGCAGTGGGTAAGGTGAACTCCTTTTGGGCTTAGTAACCACGCAGCCACGGTACTTGACCGACAAAGTTGAAGCGCACGGGCCAATTCACCAGCCTTTGCTTAACCTGATTGGACGTTAGTAAGGGGAAGGGAGTTGTGGGGAGGGACTTGACTTGGATGATCAGAAACAAGCATCGCTATCTCATTGTTCCATCTTCCGCATTTTGATCAATCTTAATAATTTCCTCTTCCAGAAATATTTATTGACTTCAATTGTTCTGGTTCGAGCTTTTCTCCATTAAGCGCGTATCGTTTCAATATCGGTATCGACTTCCCGGTTCTGATATTAATTGTCCTAACTCTAGAATATACATTACTTGGAGAAGGGAGGCGCTTATTCTTGGCTTCTTGGGGTTCTGACATCACAACCTCTTCTCGACGCCACGAGTTTGTCTCATTTCCACGGCGCACTTCGTAAACCGAACATGGTTTTCTCCCAATTCGCCAAGAACGTAGAGACTAGCTGAGGTTACTATCGTATCCCTATCCCGATACAGCCTTAGCTAGCTGCGATGTCAGCTCAATACTCGTCCGCCCTCCACCCCGGCGCTCGAGATTCCCTCGAACTCGCCTCGTTAGCATCCTCCAGTCGTGGCCCCGATACCTACTCGGAAACAGATTCAAGACCATCGATATCCTCTTCGCGAAAATTATCCCTCGAACGGGATGATCCCTTAGATCATAATAATCCTGCGAGCCGTCCTGATTTTGGGTCAGGTCATGGGAGGACGTACTCCGTCAACTCTAACTTCGACTATGCCGCGAATCTCTTTCCGCTCTCCTCGTCCACCGCCCCGGGATACGCTCCGCTAGGCGCACCCACATCGGCTGCGCAACGCCATGGCGGACTAGGCGGTCCTTCACTAGAAAAACACAAGACTTTAACATACCTGAATGGACTGGGTCTAATAGTCGGACTGATAATCGGTTCGGGGATATTTTCATCTCCCAGCCAAGTCAATATGAATGTGGGGTCACCTGGTGCATCTCTGATCGTATGGGCTATATCCGGTGTCCTCGCTTGGACGGGCGCAGCAAGTTACGCGGAACTCGGCGGTGCTATCCCTCTCAACGGAGGCGCGCAGGCTTATTTATCCAAGATCATGGGCGAGCTGGCCGGTTTCCTCTTCACGTGGGTGGCGGTCCTCGTGCTTAAGCCTGGTAGCGCTGCTATCATTGCGATCATCATGGGCGAATACCTCGTGCGCGCCTTCATCGGCGCTGAGGCCGAAACGGTGAATCCGTGGATCAATAAGGGCGTCGGTTTGGTCGGACTCTTCGTGGTAACCTTTTTGAACTGCGTATCGACGAGGCTTGGAACCCGGGTCAATGATTTGCTCATGTTCTTGAAGTTTATCGCATTGATTGGCGTTACTATTTGTGGAATCGTGGTGGCCCTTACCGGATACACCTATTCTGGTACGGCTAACACGGACTGGAAGAACCATGCCTGGTTCGACGGCACGAGTACGGATGGAAGTCATTGGGCCGTTGCCTTGTATGCCGGACTTTGGGCTTATGATGGTTGGGATAATGTAAGTTGTATTCCTTGTCGTCTTGTTCACGTGTCTCCAGCAATTCTTCGACGCTAACTAGCAACAAAACCCCAGACAAACTATGTGGTGGGCGAGTTTCGAAACCCTTCAAGAGACTTACCGCGTGTAATACACACTGCGATGCCTCTTGTGATTATTTGTTACCTTCTCGCCAACTTCTCATACTTCCTTGTATTGCCCCTCGAGGCTCTCAACTCCACCAATACAGTCGCTGTATTGTTTGGTAGCAAGGTATTTGGCCCCATTGGCGCGCTCATTTTCGCACTTATCGTCAGCGCCTCTTGCTTTGGCGCTCTCAATTCCTCTACGTTTACGAGTAGCCGACTTGTTTATGCTGCTGCTAAGGAGGGTTATATCCCAGCAGTCATCAGCCGCGTGGGCATCAGATCCCGCGAACCCGGAATGACATCCCTGAGGACTAGAAATTGGTTCTCTAAGCGATTACACAACATGATCGGCGATGAAGAAACCGGGCTCTTCTTCACACCGATATATGCATTGGCATTGAATGGTACTTTAACGGCTATCTATGTGATTGTTGGCGAGTTTGGAGAACTCGTTACGTTTTACGGCGTGGCAGGATATTCCTTTTATTTCCTGACAGTCCTCGGACTTATTATTCTACGAGTAAAGGAACCGCATCTCGAAAGGCCATACAGGACTTGGATCACGACGCCGATTATCTTTTGCTGCGTGAGCTTGTTCCTCCTCAGCCGCGCAGTTTTCGCCCAGCCTTTGAAGACGCTTATAGTCGTTACGTTCGTCCTATCCGGAATTCCGGTGTTTTTCTGGAGGATACAGGGTCGGGACCAGGTCACTAAGCGAGAATCTAGCTCCGGCGGTAGACCACCAGCATGGAAGTTCTGGAAGCGATGGCGAAAATGAATATCATGATTGATTGAGCATTGACTCCTTGTTTGGGGGCGGCGTTTTCAATAATGTTTCAGCAATTGGACATAGCAAGCATTCTGAATGAGCATCAGGTCAATGGAGTATTGGGAGTCATGCGACCACGTTTGATTCGACCTGGTGGCATTGGTAGATAGGATAGATGGCACAGACGTATGCCTTGCACTGTAATACAAATGAGTGAATAACAAAGCATGATGGATGTTCAAAATGTTGTGACTTGATATATGTAAATAAGGGCCTTGGACGATATATACATGTAGACCTTGCTTAAGAAAATGTGCACCTCGTTTCTCGCTCTTTGCTCGTAAACAGCTTGATAACAACCTTGATTATGAGATGAAGTACCATGTATCATAAATGGAGTTTGAGAGATTATGTAAGAGAGAAAAAGGGGCAAGGAAAGGGGGGTATATGTGCTCAATTTCCGACATTTATCCGGCCAGAAAGTGGCTTCCTATTCGTGGCGTAGCCCTTTTTCCGTGCCTTCTTTTCGGCTGTAAAGCTACTCAATGCCACGATCTTAAGGGCGCGGACCTCTTGGCCAAGCACCTACTTCTAATGTGTACATGTATATAGCTTGATGGCTATTGGATTGTCTGTACTGGTGACATAGTGATGTCCTAGGTACCTAGGTATATTATCATACGTGCCCATCTGACAGTCATCCCGCCACAATACCTGGCAACTCGAGTCCTCAGTGTGCAACTCAGATTTCAAACCCATGATATCGTGGCTCTTGCGCTCCCAGTATTTACTTCGCCGGGAGATTTCATGCTCCCCAACTGCGAGTTTAACACTGTTTATTCCCATGACGCCAAGGAGCACCCGGTCGAGCAGGAAGTACAGGCCATGGCACTTAAGTCATCGCTGGACGGCAGGGATGTAATCAACAGCGAGGCAGAGAACTTCCCAAACTATGGTATTTTCATAACGAGGAATATAGTCGTCTTGATAATCGATGTGAAAAGCAACGTTGTAACTATCAGCTGGGGCGAGATGAGAAGAGACTTCTGAGCCTTGCCGTAAACCGACGTCGAAATGCTTTAGAATTGGTAGGTTTGAGCCATTTCACCTTGTACGCCATGTCCAGATACGGTATCATTTCGTTGATGGCATCATCGACACTAGGCAACCTAACCTCCTGCTCATCGGTTGTCGTTAGACGACGGCGAGCTTTGTTCCACGATTTTGCCGAAGCCTTTCGGGGTACGCCGCCTTGCTGAAGGACTAGGAGGGTGCTCTGAGCCAATTCTCTCCAGATAGCTAGATTGCCTTTATAAGCCATAGCAAAGTATACGACGTAATCAACGGGGCTTCGGCCATGACCATCAGGTGATGACGGATCCATCCCATACTCGAGGAGCCAGGCTATTAACAGGCGATTGCAGACGTATACAGTGATTCCATCCTCGCTGACCAAGGACCGAAAGGCCTTAACCGGGTTATGTTCCTTTCCTAAAAGATAGGAAACCAATTCAAACATGTTTTCCTCAATTTGTACGACTACAAAGCTCGGAGCGGTGTCCGAGACTACTCGATGGACATTGACGGATAAATCCTCATTTGCAAGAAGAAGACGCTGGGACATCCCTTGGAATTGGAAGCCGGCATCGCAGAGGAGGTCCAACGATATCCTGAGATCAGGTGGTTCTAGCCCGTCGCTCTTAACGAACGAGATGTAATTATCGAACAGCCGGCTCTTGTCCTGAGCTCGCCTATAGCGTTCATTGAGAAGGTCTTTAATGCACAGGTGCAGTCCGCCGTACATTGCAAAATTGAAGATGAAGTCATGTAGGGGAATGTTAGGAATTCCCTCCAGATTATCCAGTGCTAGACAAACCGGCGGTACGGATTCCAGAAATTCAAGTTGGCTTTTCCCGGTCGTAAGCTCGGCGCTCTTGCAATGCCGAGAGATGTCGTCATCGGAGTAATGAGGCATTTTTTCGTGATACTTGGATTCTTGGAAGACGGTATTCGACGGGGGCAGTCTGAAAACGAACATCAACTTGACGAAGAAAGAATGCCCGTTCTCGTGTTGGTACTTTGCGAGGTTGCCCAATATCAGGGTCTTAAATTTGGGACTCAAGACGAACTCACGGACCGTCTGGTGCATGAGTTGAATCCGGAATTCTCGCTTGTTCTCCGTGATTTCTAGCAACCCGCCACACGCGCTGTTGACGAGCTTTCGAGCAGCGTAGAGATTAAACTCGGTGATGTGACCGCTCTTGACGGCCCGACGGCATGCCTGCCATGTTGGCTGGTATGAACAAGCTAAGATGAGAAGCACTTGATAAACAGGAAGAATTTCAAAACTGCGGGTCACTATCTCCAGTAGTGCGTAGGCTTTCTCTTTAAGGGCTGTTGGGCATCGTTTAAGTATATCTTCATAATACTTATGAAGATCTGGGGGGAGTTCCCGTAATCGTCTTTTGAGTTCAAACATGTCTTTTCCTGAAACTGCAGCATCGAATAAATCCGATAGAGCCAGCCTTGCCCAAAGGAAGACACCCTGAGCTGTCTCGATTATATCCGGGACCATATCCTTGAGAACATTGGCGACCGTGCTATCCTGACTGATGGTCTGATAACAGTATTCCTTGATGTCGGTCGTCGTGTATTCATGGATCGGGAAGCCAAGACCGCCGTGGAATCTTTGCGTGAAGGCTTCCCAGGGACGGCTGGAGAAACAGATCTTGACTGTGGTTTCTCCAGCTTTAGACTCATCCAGAAGTTCGGTAAGAAAATCTCGGATGATTTCCGGCGATCCATCGTACTCATCTAATGCATCGAAAAAGAAACACATGTCCAAATTCACCAGCTTCTGGCGCAGTATAAGACGCAGTGCGTTGCTGAGAGATTGCTGTGTCCATACGAGTTTCTTAAAAATTTCCTCGAACTCCTCTTTTTCCAAAGGGAACTTCTTCCCCAGAGACGCCTCGATAAGAGGTGTTAGAAGATTGGCTAGAGCCGGCCGCTGGCGTAGTATCTGGGCTACTATGCTTCGAATGAGCCCCTCGAGAGATTTCTGCAAAACAGATCCTCGGTGATGGAAAAAGAAGCCCGCAATAATGGGATCATTCTCGTCCCTCCAGTGCTTGAGAAGATCCCTCGTTCTCGGGTCGTCAAAGATAAACTTCATTAGGGTCGACTTCCCTGAGCCAGGTTTCCCGCTAATCCAGTAAATACCCTTCCCAAAGCGAAGCCAACTTGAAAATTCAAGCTCATCATTTTCGTATATCCACTCGAATGTATACCGCGATCTCTTTTCTATATCTTCAAATCTCCGGTGAAGTTCTGGTACATCCAGAGACGAAACAATCACTACAAATGTTAGAATGACTCGTTGATAATGAAGGGACAAAGGGATGGTTTACAATTCACGGGCGCAAAGTTGAGCATGACTTTCTTTCGCGACTGTAAGTCAATTGGTGCAGGGAGATTGAGTCGTAGCGGCGTGTAGCCGGATCCAGATGGCCCAGGGCGATTTGGTCGTGCTTCTTGCGAAGGGGACTCGGAGTCGCCCGAGAGCGTAGTCCAAGAACTCTTTCGGTGAATAGATCTTGCTGGCGCTTTATAACTCATGATCTCGCCAATCTTGTCCAGGACCACTTTGCATACGGGGTCGTCTTCCACGAATTTGACCATATTTGAATGGTCTTCATTTATCGGAAATGTTGTAGAATCATATTCGTTGACTTGGTTCGATGTCGCCGACTCCCTGGAGACAAGTATCTCATAAGTGCCAGACCTTTGGATATTTCCGTCTTCCCCTCGCTGGTAAACTGATCAGTGGCGGTCATCCGGACCAAAGTCGCAAAGCTTCAGCTAACTCACAACGGCAGTAATAGACTTTCGGGTTTCATATCCCCAGAAGACCTTCATCTTCTGGTTAAGCAAATGGCCCATAAATTGACCATTTAGATGGTATAAGTACGGGGAACCGATGGCGAGATCATTGATGAGAACCTGATTTGGCTGCTGGTCGACCAATGCAAGGAGGTGAGATTGTTCCATTCCCAAATTAGGTACGCCGAACAGGACCGCGCCTTTAATCAGATCCAAGGCATGGAGCTCTCGCTCTCCGCATAAAGCTAAGCGTGTAATCGCCTGCTTCAATACAATACCACCGAGACTGTGCGCAACGAGGATCATCGGAGGTGCACTTGGCGAGGCGAAGTCGTTGGCCTTCAGATGATCGATCAAGGATGCAGCCAGGTCTGGGATGGATTGGAAAGACGTCTTGTCATCAAGTGACGTATCGTAACCATATAACCATACCCGAACTGTGGGATATTGTCGTGGGAGAGCATCACGGAGCCACATGAACGTCTTCGAGCCTCCCTTAGGCTGCCAAGAGCCGAACGGGTGGCTGGCAAGGCCTGAGATAGCAATACAGCTTTTTGCAACTTAGCATATAACTTGGAGGACTACATTTTGACGCGACTGACTTGAACTCATGCTCATGAGGCGGTAGTATGTCGTAGAGAGGTGTCATGCCATAGAAATGTGAGTCCAGGATCAGACTTTCGGGGCACCCGCTAACATTGAATTCCCACTGAAGTTTCCGCCTATGGTTCTGGATAATCTGGGGGATGCTGTCAAACATCAAGGTGGCCACTTTGGTCGGCATGCTCCATGAGCTGGTCGCAACGGTAGCCAATGAGCATATTTTGATCTCTGAGGACGGTAGGTGAACTGCGCGGCTAAGGAGCTGCGCGGCTGCAACCTCATTGTCGATATAACCAGGAATTCGTCGCAAACGGTATACTAGGGGTTTATGATGAGTCGCCATGTGATTATGTACATGAATAATCCATTGCAGTGAACATGAAATGCAGATAAAGACGGGAAAATTATCCCAGCCTTACTGCTCAGCTCCAAGTAAGGATTGCGGCTGAGCATCTTAAGCCCCTCACTACCAGCCATCTGCAATGTGGCGAAAATGTACTGCCAAGTGAGGTAGGTACCTACCTGCCTGCCGACCGACCT
The DNA here is from genome assembly GCA_002120305.1 of Hypoxylon sp. CO27-5. Classification (NCBI taxonomy): domain Eukaryota; kingdom Fungi; phylum Ascomycota; class Sordariomycetes; order Xylariales; family Hypoxylaceae; genus Hypoxylon; species Hypoxylon sp. CO27-5. The sequence goes on from KZ112470.1 coordinate 28,190, forward strand.
AGGTATTCAACAAGCGGTTCGCCTAGATACCTTAAGGAAGATAGCCGTGAACAATTAGAAAAGCGTAAGGGGCGAGACCAAGCCAGGTACGATGATATTTAATGTAACCAAATCATTCTCAAAGCCAAGTATCATGATTTTATGAAAAGAATAATATGCTAAGTAGAGTACTGCTACCAACAGTACCTAGCGATGCCATCCAATCAAATACGTTAAGGATCAGCGTGGAAATCCTTCAGCTTCAATTTTATAGGCTTATCAGTACGCCCCTTTTGCAGGGTGCCGGTGACCCCTGCAAGGTGTTCGCTTCGCTCGACAAGCAGAACGCGTAGCAGACCCTAAAGACGATGAACTATGGCGAAATAAATATTCAACGCACCTTTCTTATCTCAGGCCGGCAGCCATAGTAAGACGACTCTAGTTTCTATTAACATTAACTCTCAAAGTTGTCGGCTCAAGTAGAAACCCAATACGCCTTTTCTGTACCTAGGATATCCTAAGGTACCTATCATTGGGTACCACTGGTATAGGACAACATCTCTCAGAGGTAAACATCATTGATTTGCCAAAATGCTACCCTCTCTAGTCTGTTTTCTTTAGGTCAATGATAGAAACACTTTCAAACCTTTGAAATGGCAAGCCGAGTGTTCAATGTAGGTTTCAAAAGTAGCCAGTGCGAGTAATTTCGACACTGTCTATTTCTTGCTCCGTAGAATAGCGTCGGTCCTACGACACTATATCAGCCTCCTTTTCGAGGATTGGGTAAAGACCGAATATCTCAATAGCCTAGACCTCGAAGAATGTAATAGTCTTAGCTTTCTCCCCAATTTCTGAATGAGCACATGTTAGTTGGAAACATTCTACTATGGGCTGCTCGCACGGTAATACAAACAACCAGCGTGTCCCAAAAGGGGTTCCAGGAGTTCCGACTTTTCCAGCCATACTTAACCACCGACGTGTACTTCAGGTTGCTAGATGAGATGGTCCATAGATATGCCGAGAGATCCCTCCTCTGATTCAAATCTACTACAAATTTGTAACTTGCCTGACTGGAACCACAGCGGCAGCTCAACTGCTCTGTAAAAGAGTTATCACGGCTTCGAGAACTAAAGGTATATGTCATGTTTCACCATGGACAAAGAGCTACTATATATATCCTAGCCTTAGCCAGATAGTTTCCAGCTCCTCGCGGAACAACGCATTCTATTCTCTCATTAGGTACTTGGTGCGCCACGTGATAGTATATGAGTCCTAAAATTCTTTCGGCCTCAACCCAGTATTAGAGCACTCCGTTGAATTAAATCAGGGATTGCAAGGCCGTGTCTCATGAATCACTAACTGAGGTTTGTACTTCAGGAAGTAGTATATAGCTTTGGTTTGAATAAATAATGTCGCAATAAATCGATATCTAAAGGCCGTGTGCACTAAACATTTCTAGCTCAACACATTATGCCAACTGTGAAGTCCTATCTTGGGCTCAGAATACTTCTGTAAATAGGAGAAGAATTATGGAGCGGCAAATGTTGCCGCCCTGCCTTCTCTAAGTCGCACCCCAACCCGTACTGAAATTCAAGTAGAATCTCACCACAGTAGCAAGTAGCTTTAGCATATCAGAGCATAGAAACAGTCATTACGCAAGCTATATCAACGCAAGCTGCATCACCACAATTTGTTTGTAACGCATTATCAATAGAATCAGGGCCAAGCAGTTGCTGAGCTAGTTATATAAAAGAAGGGCACCTTCCTCCTTAGACCCCGGAAGATTATGGTATAGGACAGTCTTTCTAAAACCCCGAACACTTCGTGTTCATACCACTACACTTGACATATGGGCATCTTTTATTTGATTTAATATTGGGACAAAAACTTCGAACTTCAGATACATTGCTACACGGATCCGGGCGCCCCTTTGTTCCCCAATGGCATTGTAAAATCTACATTCCTCGGCGTCAATAATTTACAAACGGGTTAATTAATTCAGAATTAGATTTAAATTTACATTATATTTATGAAAATGTTTTAAGAATCAATCATATATATAAATCATTTTATAAAGACTTTCTTACTTTTGAAAGTTGTTTAAACTATATAATGCAAAATTAATATATACCACGTCGCTTTACTATACATAACTTCGACTTCCTTTATTGCGTCATACATTTCATCATATGCAACTCTTATAACCGGTAGGCTACCTTAATATGATTAGGTTTTCGATGTGGGCTTTTCTATAGGGCATTTACGAACCCCTTCCGTAAATGTCCTAAGTATTTGATTGCTATTTGGGAAGTATCGTAACTGTTCGGTTGCTATCTGGTAATGAAGGAAGCAACCTCCATTGTAGCAGTTTCGATTTCTGTACCTACTTGGGTAACTGCCATTCATTTAATACAGTTAGGGCATTTTAAATACGTTTGTGGTCGGTTATTTGCTCTACATACTTTCAACATAGCTTTTTCCTCAAATTTTCATCATAACAACCCCATCATCAGCTCCAGTGTCTTTAGATACCTACCTCCTATATCAACACCCAGTATAAATACGAAGAAACGGTATGTATTCCCATCCTTATTATGTTGATCTCAATAGAAATGAGGCACAATGCTCAACAACCTAGAGATTGTCTTGCTAATTCAACTCGTTTAGGAATAAATAGCTATACCATTTCATCTACGCCAGAACGGTCATCAATTCTTTGTCTACAGGTAAGTCTCAGCAATACGGTTACGTGGTCTACATGTACCCGTCCGGACTTCATTGGAACACGGCCTAAATCCGATCTCATCACCGTTTTCGCTATTTCTTCTTCACTTTACTATCCATATGTGCCATCAATCCTTCAATTCCTTTCCTTCTCTGGCTTCATCGCAACCTTCTATTAGCCTCCATGGGGGATGGCTTACGTTTATCCCTCTTCCAAACGCCCTCCATGTTGCCCCGGTATTGGTTGAGATTTACTAATTCCCCTATTTGTAATAGCTCACACCCTGGCAAAGCTCGAATCAGCGCTTTTGCCTACTTTTCGCTACGATCCTGAGTTCACGACTGAAAAAATATAATTCTACATCGCCTACAACATGTCGGGCCTCATCGAACCACTGAGTGCCGCTCGGATTGAAGCGATGGGAAAGACAGCTCTTGAGAGTCTTCCGGGCCAGCCCTTCTCGCTGCGTCAACGTCCCCCCCTGCTACCATTTACTTGCACTAGAGCGCCCTACGATAGCAACGCACCGTGCAATATCTGTTACGACTACTTTTTCCCCTGCTCCTACCGCGTCTCCGATAATCAGGCGAAGAGACACACTACAGAGTTATCTGAGAAAGTCGCGGAAGACTTCCAGTACTTGAAAGAAATAGTGTCTGAGAACGCCGACGCCATCTTGTCTCGATGGAGAAATAAGACTCGCGAGAAAAGGCTTGAGCTACTCAACGAGATAGCTGATTTGTGCCCGGAGCAAGACGCGCTACGCCATCTATTCAGCAACGAAATTGAAGAAACTGAAATAGAGGAGCTAGCTCTCAAGTACATTGATACTTGGTACCTGCCCTATCTCGACTCGAAGACCCTATCAGACACCTACACGCCAATGATGGCTTTGCTGTATCACCGCAGCAACTTCTCGCCTTCAGATTGGGCTATATACGATTTGCACCAAATTATATATGCTAAACTGAAACAAGTGATGCCTGTGCAATTTAATCCACACTGCATAGATTTTACGGCTGAGAATTACGGCGAAATGGTAGATTGGGATCCGATCCGAGCTCACCGACATCAGATCATCGGCTACGGAAAAGGACTGTTAGTCTTAACGGCACAAGCCAAGGTGCTGAGTCTCCTTAGGAGGTTTACCGATAAGATCCTCGGGGAAATAGGGGGAGGTAAACAACGCGCAAAAAAGCAAAAACAAAAACAAAAACAGCAACAGCAACAGCCCTTAGAGGGGGGCAACCAGGGGTCGAAATGGGAGCAATTGATCTCCTCTGATTTCATAATACCTTCTGGATCCGGAGGCTCTAAAGCAGTGAGCTATGTGCAACGCCCTGTAGGAAGTTTACCTACGGCTTTTGATCCTTTCGAGATTTTTGATACAGTAAACTCGATATACAACGCTGAAGCAGACGAACTTTATCTCATGCAGACCGATCCGCAGCATGTACTACACGTCGGTACTCAACTATCAATAGGCGATTTCCCAGATGATTACATCGAAGATGGCAGATGGATTCTCATTGCGTCAGAAGTAGTGACGGCCACTGCCCTTCGGAAATTCTGGTGGGAAACCCTCCGAGATCAAGTCCAGAAGCTACGGGACTTGTATATACATTTATTAGAAAAAGATACAGAGGATGTTCGCCTACGCTATGATTGTGTGCTGGTGGCAATCTCTGCAACGTGCACCAAGGTCTTAGGAGAGCACATTTACTTTATCAAAAATTTCCTTGACCTTTCACCAGCGTTCTCGGAATATTACGAGTGGGCCAACCTGGATGAAACTTCAATAGGATCCCGTCCCCGTCCCAGCTTGTTCCAGAACAAGCTGTGCTGCAGCCTTCACTGCCTTTACGACGACCCTCTTACCAGTATGAAGCTCGACCCTAATGTTTACCTCACCGCTTTTCACCGTGAATTCTTGTCTGCTGGCAAACAGCAACAGCACCGTGTTGGACCAACATTGCTACGACTTGTCGGGTATGCGTCGACGTTAGATGACATTCACGCGTCGATAAACTGCATGCACGGCTATAATCGAGCTGCTATGTACGATATGGCATCCCAACACGGCAAAGAAGCTACAGAACAAGAGGTCATTAGCGACCTGAGATATTTATTTAGATAGAATCCAAATAATCTCAGCAAGTTCGTGGCCCAGCAGATCAAGACGCTGTTCACGGAGCGACAATGGCCAAAGGGAAAGAAGAGCGTTGAGTGGTTGGGTCAGGTGAAGGCAGCACGGGACGCCTTGGACCAAATCTGGATTGCGTTTGAAGAGGCGGTACTGAATTATTGCAAAGACCAGAACGCCCCGAAGCATTTTGTGAATCGGGTTAAAGAGTCCCTTTCAGCTCGGGACTCTGAACAGTACCGCCTAGAGAAGCAGGCAGAGGAGGAACAAGTTCAGCAAGCCATACAAGAGAAAGTGGACAAGGGGAAACAACGGGAGAAGCCAAGGCTACAGTTACAGCCACAGTTGCAGCAACCAGAGCCTAGTGCAGGACACGTTAACAGGGTGTCAGAGCTAAGTGAGAACCTAAGGAATACAGTCTTAGGAGAAAGCTCTACAAGAAAGCCAAAGACTAAGACGCACGGCCAACCGTATCCATCTCCACCCGAAGAAGCTCAGGGGGAACAGAGCGCTGCGACAGAAGAGAAGGAGCTTGAGAGGATAGTCGTCTCAGCTCTCCAAATGCAACTCCTAGAGCAGATGTTCCCCGAGCCCGGTGAGACCCCTGGTAGCCGCTCGTTCAGGTGGCAGCTCTTCGTAGAGATCATGGTCGTCGCAGGCTTCGAGCTTCGCCAGAAGAACGGGAGCGCGGTTTCGTTCCGGCATGCTGACCGCGGAGGCAGCATAGTCTTCCATAAGCCACACCCTCAGCCGGTAATTGACCACATTATGTTATCCACGATGGGTAAAAGGTTGAATAAGTGGTATGGCTGGGACCGAGACTTGTTCGTTGTGAAAGACCAGGGCACTGCGGCAGACGGGGATACGGAGAATATCTAAGTAGACGCTGCATTGACAAGGTCAATCACAGAGCAGCAAGAATTTTGTTAGGAAGAATCCGGCAGGCGATGGCACGATCCAGACAAGAAGAGACAGGCCGCGACAGAACCTAATCGCCTCATGCGATAGCTACGAAAGACGCCTGTGCTACCTTGAAGACATCGGGGCCTTCCAATACGTCAACAGATCTGCGTCCAACACGCACGAAGAATCTCTATCGCGATACATCACGCTCGAGCTTATTCCTCTAACATGGCGAAACCACACTGGTATAAAGAACATTGGCTTGCTGCAAAGAGACGACTCCTCCAAGGACCATTTACAATTCATACTATGACATTCGAGACCACTAAACTCTGGATACAAGGAGACTTATATTACACGGGAACTGGCACCCTCTAGACACAGGATATTATCGGAGAGACAGGAATATTTTATCGACGGAGAGACAGAACGGGGAATGGGAGATGGGATGAGTCCGGGACTCGTCGAGATGGATAGGGGTAAATAGAGACTGGATACCTTCCAAATAGGATTTAAGGTTAGATAAGGTCTCACATCTCACCACACAGGATAACTAGAAATAAACTCTGTTTTTAAGCTTAATCCTTATTGTGACAATCATGGTATCCCAGGGAAAAGCACCTCAGCATTTCACGAAGCGCTGCATATTGAATTAACTTTATTCGTATTAGCCTCTATGATTGTTTTCGTCCCATAAAGGGAGCAGCCCGTAAACGCCCCTTGCAAGACCTGTATCTCATATCATACACTGCCACACACGCCCATTGTCCTAATCTCAGGTGTGCAGCCAAGCATTCCCAGAAGAACTCCTACGATCCCGCCCCTTTTCATAAAGCCACTTGCTGTTCAGGCCGATAGTGCTCCTCTTTCCCACCGGCGGAGTCGGGCTAGGCGTATCTGGAACTCCTCCGAAGAACGATCCCGTGCTAGCGCCGAGGCTGGAGCCTATGCTGGTACCTAGAACGCTAGGCGATCCATAAGATCCAAACGAAGAGCGGCGCGCTCCGTTCATGGCTCTGTGTAGTAGCGGGCTGCTGGGCGATCCTAATCCAGCGAGGTTATTCCCGCTTCCCCCTCTGGTTGGGCTGCCGTCGTTCGATGCGGTGCTTCGGGGCGAGCCTGAGAAGCTGCGCTTGCTGCCTGCGGACCCGGAGATGGAGGGCGTTCGGGCGTAGCGCGGAGGCGTGCTGTACACCGAGCCGGGTGTAGGCGGAACGTTGGTTGGTGGTAGGCCTAGTAGTCGCCGCTGGCCTGGTGTTAAGGGGATGTCGGAGAAGTCATCTTTTTTCCTGAGAAGGGGGAGTAGATTCGATCCGATGTTGAAGAGCGGTATCGCGAGGGCGGTCCAGTATGTGTATCGCGCATAGTTCCAGAGTCTATCTGTTATGTTAGTCCGTCGGTCTGGTTCGAATTGCAACTCAGAGACGTACGTGTACCCCCACCACTTTCTAGGCGGCAGGTAGCGCGAAAGGAAGGAATGCAGGAAGATGCAGGTTATGAGAATAGCTACGTTGATGGCAATGCGCTTGATGTTCTTCTCGGTGAAGTTGGTGGCGTCTTGTCGTCGGATGATCTCTGGTAGACGCGGATGTCGCCACGTGCCAGGGCTTTCTGTGACGGGCGGCGTCGCGGGCGCCGACTTCTGAGGTGTTGTGACTGCCGTCTGAGCTGCTGCTGGCGAAAACATGCTTGCTGATATTTGTTCTATATGCCTTGAAGCTAATACTGCATACAAGGTTGATTGAACGTTATCTTGAGGATTGGGTACATAGGTGGTTTCTTTGTCTTGTCTAATCGATCTTGTAGCTTGGTGAGTATAGAAGACGAGACGAAAGAAGGTCGCGAAATGATGCTCGATGTCGAAATTATGGCACCGGATTGCTGTTGTACCTGCTTTATTGGTTAGTATCTATGGTTAGTATGGTGGCGCTGCGTGCGCAGGCCTCGTTGTCGAAGTCGGCAGCTGCTGGATTCTTCTGCTTTGTTTTCTTTGAAGATTGAACGGATTGTTAAGGGCAGTTGCGAAAACAAATCCAAGGTGGATCCGTTTGGGGACGTTACAATTCTTAGTCATCAACTATGTACATAGCCACAATTGCGGCTGCACAGACCCCACCCGAACTCAGGGGGGCTGGGGTTCTACCGTGATTAGTACCTCGGTACCTGCCTTAGTAATCCCTAGTGACCCGCGGACTCTTCCTCTGGCGTCACAGGGCTGACAGGTCAAAGCCCCACCAAACTTCCACCTCATCGGGTTCCTCGTCAGCGACGGATTCATCAAAAGGATTTCTGACATCCCCCGACTTTCTGTCTTTTTATATATTTCCGATTATTCCGCCATTTGATGGCTAATATTATAGTTGTAACCTATCTATCCCATCGATGAGAGGGAATACCACTGATTAGATCCTGACTCGTTATCGGCATTAGAAGCATCAGCCTTCAAATCAACCAACATGAGTGTTGGCGGCCTTCTAAACCAGTTCGACGAGGGACTGAGCTCCCTCTTAGGCCAATGGAATGGCTACTCCACGGCCATCGCTACGGCCCTTGTGCTAATCATCACATATGCTATTATGAGTAGAGTAGAACCTGAAGTCCATCCTATGCTTCTAGCACGCCAGGCTTCAGGATCGGCAGTTCGGTATCCGGGAGAATCTCCCACTTACCGCGGGAATTCAGCGCCTCATGGTCTGCCGCTCAACAGTGGTCTCAATGTTAAGGATGCCGGTGCGTCGAAATGGGCCGCGGGTCGAGATGGAGACCTAAGAGATATCTGGCGTAGGGCTGTCAGCGGACCGCCGGAGGGAGACGGAGCTAAGGCTACGGGACGCATCTTGACTGTTCTTGGAAGCGAGAAAGTTCTCGAGCATAACCTTAGTAGGAAGACCCTTTCTCCTTGATTCGAAGAACTTATTAGGACTAACAAGTCTATTCTAGATGATATCACTCGGCAGATTAATCTCGTTGGAAAGCACATTGCTTCCCAAGGTGGAAAGAAGGTGGCCATCTATCTTCCTAATTCCGTCGAGTTCATTGCAACTTTATTTGCTTGCAGCTTTTACAACTTGACTGCTATTCTATTGCCTTTTGACCAGCCGGAGGAGGCTGTTATCTCAATGCTTCAGAGGTCCGGTGCGGACACTGTTGTTACTGCGCCTGGAGCTTTCCCCTTTGACAATGCTGTTAAGAGCTACCCCGGCCTTCGCCAGCTCATCTGGGTCGTCGACGAGGGTAACAAGCACCTCGACTGGAACGAAGTTCCTAAGGGTATCGGCGGTAAGGTCAATGTCTCCACTTGGCAGGACATCCTAAACGACAACCCTGTCACAGCCGGCACCGAGCTTCCCGAAGCCGACCCCAAGGCCGAGATCCAGGACGTAGTCATCTTCTGGCAGTCCAAGCCGGGCACCCTCGAGGAGATGGTCCGCTTCACCCAAGGCAACCTCGTCTCCGCCATCTCCGCCCAACTCACCGGCATCCCACAGAAAGAGCGCTTCTCCCCAGCCGATCTCTTCCTCCCCTCCGCCTCCCTCTCATCCTCCTTCCCCCTCGTCCTAACCCTCGCAGCCCTGTACTCCAACTCCTCCGTAGCATTCAACTCAGTGGCCGGCACCAAGCCGGACCTAGCCCTCGCCACCGCCGGCGTCGCCCCCACCATCGTCGTCGCGACGCCTCAAACCCTGCAAAAGACGCACTCCGAGACATCCTCCAAAGTCGGCGCCTCGCTCCTCACGCGGCTCTCGCACTACGTGCAGACGCGCAGCCTGGTACAAGACGGCGCCATGCCCGCGGCCTCGTTCCTCGCGTCCTACAACGACTCCCTGCGCCCCAAGATCGGCACCGTACCCATCACCCACGCTCCCGCCCCGGGCAAGCTGCGCCTCCTGTACGTAGCGGAGCACGCCGGCGGCGACGCCCCGCGGCTCTCGGAGCAGACGCTATCGGACCTGCGCGTGTTCACGGGCGCCCGCGTCATCTACGCCCTGGCCGCGCCGCGCGTCGCGGGCGCCGTGGCCCAGACCCAGTTCCACGACTACCGGGTGTCGGGCGACGGCGCCGGAGTGCACTTCGGGCCGCCCGTGAGCAGCGTCGAGGTCGTGCTGCGGGACAGCGGAGACTATAAGAACTCGGACGAGAGGTACGTGGGCGAGATCGTGGCCAGGGGCCCCGCGGTCGCGGGGGGCGAGGCTGGGTTGGGTGTTATTGGGACTGTGAGGGTGGATAATACGATTACTTATGCTTGAGTATGTAGTTTGAGGTGAGATAGGATAAGATGAGATGAGATGGGTTAAGATGGGTTGAGAAGAAAAATGAGATGGAGTGAGGTGAGGTGAGGTGAGGTGGAGACCTGGTTCGATGGCATGATAGACATGTAGGTAGGTAGGCTGTCCTTTCTCGCTGGTGCTCTTTAGTTGTAGCTTTTAGGTTGAGCGGATTTAAGTCATCATTTTACACTATTTACCTACCCACATATCTACCTCATCCGTCTACATGTTTTTTTTTTAAGGAGGTATTTTTTTTTTACGATCTAGAGAAAATCTACTACGACCGGTACTCATCTGATACGTCGTTTTGCATTTATTCTTCGTAATTACTTGACTGCCATCTCACTTTCATCTAGACTATCGTGCCGGAATCATCATAGCCACATGCTTCTCAATAACCAGTATATAGGCAAACCCTGAACTCCGAACCGAAGCGATCGCCGTCGTGAAACACAAAGACAGCCCGGGCTAGTTATAGCCGGCTACATTGTAATCCCCTCTCATCTATGGTTCATGATTAATTAAGCGCCGTTCCGATATACCTGCGCGCCCTGGTTACGGAACATGATGGTGTCCCGCCTCTGCAGCAGCATAAGCGCGCGATTGAGAGCTTGCTCGCTAATGCCTCTCCCCTCAACCATTTCTCTCCGCAACGTCGCCAAGCTTGTACTCCAGCCGATGGGCAACCTCCTCCTGAGTTCCTGCTCCACGCGCGCAACCTCTTCGTTGAGCTCGCGGCTGCCCTGGTTGGTCGTGCCCTGTGTGACAGCGTCCATAGTGGAGCATAGGAAGAGGCGGATGGCCTCGTCGACGTGCTGTTCGGTCGCGACGGGAGAGAGTGTTACTTTAGCAAGGGCTTCCGTGATACGGACGATGGCTTCAAGTTGTCGGACCGTGATGGGAATGCTGGATCGAGCGTTGGCTTCGAGCTCTGAGGCGTGTACTTGCTTTCGGATCGAGACGAAGTGGGAAGACAGTTTCTCGGCGGCTTCAGGAGAAAGGCGTGGGGCACAACGACTGGGATCCATGCGAGTTAGAGATCGTACAACACGGTGGGTAATGGGCTTTCACTTACGATTTGCAGTAGCTGATATACCGTCTCATCTTCTCCACGGGCACTTCACCCTCGACTTGCTCTTCTAGGCCTCGGCCACCCATGTGGATGCCCATGACGTGCTTGGCAATCCGCTCGTCTTTATCTCGGGTATGGTCATCCTTGACAATGAAAATCATGTCGAAACGCGACAAAATGGTAGTCTGGAAGTCGATATTCTCGCCTGGGGTTTTCATATCATCGTACCGACCAAATATCGGATTAGCTGCAGCGAGCACCGACGTTCGAGCATTCAGGATGGTTGTTATACCAGCCTTAGCGATGGAAATAGTCTGCTGTTCCATGGCTTCGTGGATCGCGACACGATCTTCATCTCGCATCTTGTCGAACTCGTCGATACAGACTACACCACCATCTGCTAACACCATTGCTCCGCCTTCAAGGTAGAACTCCCGCGTAGAGTGGTCTCTCTGGACTGAGGCTGTTAAACCAGCTGCGGAAGAACCCTTACCGGAGGTGTAGATAGAGATGGGAGCGGCCTTCTCGACGAACTTTAGCAGTTGTGACTTCGCTGTACCTGGGTCACCGAGAAGGAGCACATTGATGTCACCTCTCAATTTCATGCCATCAGGTAGGATCTTCTTGGAGCCACCAAGTAACAGACATAATATGGCCTTCTTTATGTCTCGGTTGCCGTAGATAGAGGGGGCAATGCAGTCAGCCATGATGTTGTAGAGATCAGGCCTTCGGCTGAGTTCCATAAACTCTTGCTCTTCCTCTTCGGAGAAGATCGAGTGACCCTTTGCTGTGGCATCTACATCCGTCTGGATGCCCACTGCTCTTAGGTAAGGTGTTCTGATAGCTACCGCACCGCCGGTAGACGAATTCTTAGAGGCCTTGTTCTGGTAGATGGAGAAGATGCCGGTAATTGTGCATCTTGATCCCGGCACGACCCTATTTGTCAGGTATCGGTCCGCGGAGATTAGAACGTGTCTTGGAAGCTCTCCTACAGGCACTTGATCGGGTGCTTCTTGTAACTTGATGATCTGCTGGTCGACAAACTTGGATTTCTCATGAATGATAAAGTAAGGATCGAGAGGACACTTTTCTGAAGGGTCGTTTGGAGGTCTTTGACGACCGCATGTTCGCGGAAGAGTAACACTGGTAAAACCGCCCAAGACGGGGATGATCTGAGTGTGTAGACAATTTCGGCACTGAAGGTGTAATTCTGTGGCTTTGGAAGACATAACAGAGGCACCAATGACAATGCCTGGTACTCTAACAAGTCTTGCAATAGTCTCGGAGTCCAAATTGCGGATCGAGACATCTTCGGCGTTGGAGTGGAGAAGGAGTTGGTGTTCAGGGACGACGGCCTTGGGTTCGTGAGGGAAGACTATTCGGTGTGTACATTTCTTTAGGGCTCCTTCGAACTGTAGCATGCTATTAGGGCCATGTCTATTGGTATCTTGGAAGTGACATGCGACATACCAGTGGGATGATCTCTGCGGGTTCTGTTACTAGTCGATGTGCAAGTTCCTCATTGTACTTAATCAAGTCGGTGATATTGACATCGCAATAGTATTTCTTCAGAAGCGCGTTCTCTCTTAGCTGATCTCTGTAGACGAAGTTGTTGTCATGTCTAAACTGGAGGATGAAAGTGACCAGCTGCTCTTGTATTTGCAGCCGGGTATCTTCGTTTGGTCCTGAATTGGGTTGGAAGACGGAAACTGAGAAGACTGATTGGCGATCCATCTTATACACCGAATATGTAACCTTAGATCTTGATCTTTTTAGTCAGTGTACATATGAGTCGCAGTAGTCGCAATGAGTGGCAGATATCGTGGAGTTGGGATTATCTGGCGACTATCGTGGTTATCGATTCGAGGGGTTGAAAGATTTAATTAGGAAAAGACCACGGCGACCCCAAAATTCGCGTTAATTGAAACGCGAAATTGAGACGCGCTTTTTGCTAGGGACCGCGTTGAGAGGCTGCATAAGACGCTAAACCCTTATCAGACTCGAAAGTGACCCCTAATTGTTTCTTGGCAGGTCCTGAGTCCGACCGCCGATATCACGTGTCATTATCAGACGAGCCACTACCGTATAAGTTTAGGTTGGTAGTCGTCAGCACTGACCACTACCGGGAAACGGCATGTAACCTTTTATTGTTTTAGTGCTGTCAAGTACTGCATATGGAGCTTATTTGGTACAATTAGATCTGAGCTAGCTGGCTACATTTGAAGTTTAGTATGCAGTAATTAGGACCCAACTGTTTGCGACATAACATATCACCGGCGCTTACTTGTGTATTGTAACTCTTCGTCTATACCTGTCGACCTTGCAGTATACAAAGCTTACATAAGGTACTTGCTGGAATCTTTACCGTCACATTTGTCTTGGTATCTAAAGAACCTAGTAACACCCCGTCTTACACCTTCAATATTTCTAGCTTCGTCCTTGATCCCAATTGAGTTGCGCCGGGGCGTCGCAATTCGTCTAAACTGACGTCTTACTATAGACGATCAGTTGTCTTGAACATAGCTATGGTTCCCCGGTAGCATTTCGCGAGCTTTCCCAACAAGCCTTCTGGCTTCCCTCGCTATGTTCTCCAATCCTGGAGCTCGCAAGTCTGTCGACAGCCTGCCGCCTTTATCGCCCAACGCCCGATCCGAATTCCCATTCCATCGACAAGGCTCGGCTACCTCTCATCCGACAGCACGAAGGGGTTCGACCGCGAGCTCCATAGCAAGTTCCATCCAGTCGATCGGTGGTCACCTTGATACATCGAGTAGCTGGTCTCAAAGTATTCACGAGACAGGGCGAAATGCTATCTCTACTCTGCTCCAACCGCCGATAGTCAGAACCGGATTGCTGCCACATACTTCCGCTCCTGCCTCTAGCGCTCACAAACCACCGACCGCCCGAGATATCCCGCCTGTCACTTTAACGAACATACCGCATGTAGATTCCGCCGAGTTCAAACCTTACTTGACACAGGTCGGGGCTCTGTATGAACAGTTAAGACGGGTGAAAGAGAGCGAGGATGATGGCAGCGACCATGTATTTGGGCGTGGCAGGACGGAAGACCATTCGAGTGTGGTGGATGATAGCCATTTGAAACCCAACAGCCGTCCGTCTAGTTCGCGCAAGGTGTCAGGGTCGTCAATCAGGTCTACATCTCCTATGGAATCACCTACAGTACGCCCAATACGTAGGAGATCTAGCTCCGGCTTCAGTCGAAAAGCAGCAGCTCACGGTCCACCCCCTTTGTCGACCATACCGAATGTCTATTTCGACGAGGATTTCCATCTCGAGAATCCCCGCACATTCGATGTTGTTAGCGAACGATCCGAAGTTATTCGGCCACCGCCGGGCTCTGCGGAGGAAAAGAATGCTGCCAATGGAAGTGCTCCACCCCCTCGTAAAGCCCTTGCTACAAACGCGATATTGCAGGAGAAGCTATCGTGGTATATGGATACGATCGAGATGCACCTAATCTCGTCTATCTCGACGGCGTCCACAACTTTTTTTACGGCCTTGGGGTCATTACGTGAGTTACATTCCGAGGCTGCCGAATCAGTCGAAAAGATAAAAACGTTACGGAAAGAACTCGAGACCTTGGACCGGGAGATTGCCGCTAGTGGGTTAGAGATTGTTCAAAAACAGCAGCGCCGCGACAATTTGCAGCAACTGAATGACGCTGTCAAACAGTTAAAAGAGATAGTGGAGTCTCTTGCGGAATGTGAAGCTTTGGTGGATTCGGGAGAACTCCAAAAGGCATTATCGAGTATTGACGCCCTGGAGAAGCTCATTGCAGGCGAACGGATAGCTGGTTCAAATAAGACCGAAAGCCATGGTCCTCGGCTACGCGATCTAAGAGACGCCGTTGCTCTTCAGGGTGTGAATGGTGATATATCCACTCTAAGATTCCGTATTGGCAAAGCCTTCGAGTCCAAGTTCATCGATGTGTTACTAGAGGACTTAAGGCATCATGTCGATACGGTCTCAACCCAGGAAGTCCTACTCAGATGGAGTAGCGCGGCAATGCGATCTCGCGGAGCGCATAGCAGAGAACCATCAGCATATCCGGCTTATCTGGCCGGAACTGAGGATCTCCGCTCCCAGCTCCTACCTATATTAGACGGATTACATCGGTCGAAACATGTTACAATCGCCATAGCGTCCTATCGAGAAGTAGTGTTACGGGAAATCCGGAATCTCATTAAGCGACCACTCCCAACCTCCAATGATGATGACAATGAATCTATGATGTCCGCATCCACAATGAATTCGAAACGTCTAACCCAACAAGAGAAGTCGTCCATCCTCGCACGAAATCTTCGGGCACTTGATGAACGAGACGCCGAAGAACTTTTTGTTAAAATATACATCAGTGTTACCGAAACGTTACGAAGGCTCGGTACTCAGGTCAAGGTTTTATTTGATGTTGCAAGTTCATTGGGAGAACAGCCCATTACGGACTCCGGCTTGAAGTCGCCAAATCCCCTAAAGTCACCACCCCTCAATAGTGCAAACCGCGATCTACAAGAGGATATCCATTTAACTATGGATATGGCAAATCTTCTAGGTCAGGCAGTCGACACATCGCAGGAGAGGATTGTGAAATTACTCAAAGTCCGGTCCGACCAAAGCTCACATTTGCCCTTGGTTTGGTTCCTGCGATACTTCACTCTTAACCTTTACTTCGCAACCGAGTGCGAGGCGATTTCTGGTCGAAGCGGAACATCGTTGAAGAATATCGTTAATTCCCAAATCAAGGAATTCATCCAATTGCACGGGGACGCAGAGAAACAAAAACTAGCCCAAGGCATGGAGTCTGACCAATGGAGTGCCAAAGACTTTACAGAAGAAAACACGGTTCTCCTCAATCGCATACTAGAAAGCAGCACTAAGGATTGCGAGGCATGGCTAGAAGGGAGCAAAATCTGGATACCAATAGAAGAGGAAGAGGAAACCAAGGGAGGCACTAACGGACGACCAAGATCTGAATCCACCGCTGGCAGTAAAGAAAAGACGCGAAGTGCAGTTATAGACGGAGAGACGTTTATACTACCCAACTCGGCAATACTTTGCTTGGAGGGGATGTCTCACTTCTTGCACTTAATATCAGGGATTCCATCCATGGCCTCAGATGTGTCCAGCTCTCTAATCGCTTACCTGCAACTTTTTAATTCGCGGTGTACGCAGCTCATCCTAGGCGCCGGCGCAACTCGTTCTGCAGGTCTCAAGAATATTACAACGAGGCATCTCGCACTAGCCTCGCAAGCTTTAGCATTTATATCCACGCTTATCCCGCACGTGCGCGAATTCGTGCGCCGGCACGCGGGCTCGGGCCACAACGTTAATAATGCCAACGTGGCGGCGCTCATGGGCGAATTCGACAAAGTCAAACGTCTGTTCCAAGAGCACCAGAATAGCATCTACGACAAGCTCGTCGAGATCATGAGCGGACGCGCCGCGACCCACGCTAAGAACATGAAGGCACTCGATTGGGATGCAGAGACCGAGGCTACCGTGAATCTATACATGGAGACATTGGTCAAGGAGACGGTGACCTTGCATAGGGTCCTTACGAAACATTTGCCGGAGGGCACGGTGAGGCTGATTATGACGCCCGTGTTCGACAGCTATAAGAGCCAATTGGGTAGGACGTTAGAGGGACTCGAGTCGAAGAGCGAGACGGCTGTTAAGCGGTAAGTTAAAGAACAATGTTCATTATTGACTAATTAGCTGACTAAAGGAAAACCAGGATGGAATCAGACATTGAGTACCTTACCAGCCGACTAGGCAAAATAGACGGCTTCGGTGACACGGGGGATCATCTTCTCGGCATCGTCAAGTCGAAGAAGCCCGAGAAGAAGCCAGAGCCAGTCACAGCTAAGACAGAAAACAAGGAGGAGCCGGCTAAGAGGGACAGCGAGGAGTCGAAGGAGAAGAGTAGCGACAATGCAGATGAGGCGCCGAAAGAGGAAGCTAAGGAGAAGGAGAAGGAGGCGGCGGAGGGCAAGTAGGAATACGAGAAAAGCAGAGCATTTTGATATCTTTTTTTTGTTTGTTTTGTTAAGCTACCTAACGTTTTGATTTGGTTTGGCTTGGCTTGTTTGTACATTGGTTCGCTTTACGGCATTGAAGCAGGCGTTCCTGTAGAAAGGACTGCAGTATTGAGGTGATATCAGATTTCTTGATTCAAAAGACGTGCTATACGTCACCTTAACGTAGGGTTATGACCAAAACTTCATTCGAAGCTTATGGGCTACGCGTCGCTTCTGCTAGATGGCTTCTGTTTTTTTTTTTAGACATCATCCCCGGTTTGTCCAGGAGATCCGATACGAGCCTTGGCTAATCCAGAGTTTCCCTACTCGTAGTCGTTTGGCAAAACGCGTTTTGAATAGATGGACGTTCGTTCATCTGGCTTGCCTATTATCAGAAACCCCAAACGCAAACTATACACCTACGGCCGGGTCAAATTACTAACTACGAACACACCAGTGTCCATTCCAACAAGCAAAAAGCCCACGAAGCACGGGCCTAACCTAAGGTGTAAATCATGGTAGGTCGTCACATAGCACCGCCTCTACCTACCGCATTGTAACTTACAAGGTTAGGCTCCCCAATCGTCCTACCATAGCTATCCATTGCGCTATGCCCGGTTGCAGCCCGGGGGGTATAGGTAGGTAGGTAAGGTACCTAAGGTATCGGTAGTGTCGTTTCATACCTGTCCGGTTCGGGCTTCTGTAAGCTCTGCCTTGTAATGTCTTGTTACTGGTCCACGGGCCTACCTTATGTAGGTATTACCGGGAGATATAATCTCATTTTCCCTTTTTTTTTCCCCCTCCTCCATGCTCCATGCGCAGAGCTCCGTGTATTATTGTTGTGTAAGTGTGCCCAACCCATGTGTAAAGCACTACCAAAGTCGGTGTTGCGAACCAGCGTTTTCGTGCGCGCAAAGCGGCTTAGGTGTAAGGTTGGTTGAGTGCCTAGAGGCAAACATGTAGGTAATGTATCTACTTGGTCGTGCGAAATGGGAACGTCTTACGAACGTTGGGGGGGCAATAGGAGAATCATTTAGAGGTTATAACTTATGAGCACGCAAGGACTACTAACACTCCGTCAAGATGGGTTAGGTACATGTACCTACCGTACATATTTAGAGGTACCCATGATAGTGACCTTCAATATGTACACTGAGTTAACCCCGCGCTCGTCCAACCAAGCACAGATTACAGTAGGAACCCTATCAGTAACAGACCCTAGACGCCGAAAAATGGATGCATCTTAATACCGATACCTAGGTACATATCAGTTCCTCAAAACATGGGTTGCGCAACGTATATGTACCTAGTTCTCGAAATATTGGAAGCGCGCAGATCGTTGGCCTATCTTCATTTACATAGGTCGCACGTCTACAGACAGCAACGCAGGGAAAAACCTTGGAAAGGGAGACTTGACATAGAATTTTCAGGGACACATAAGCCGTGTAATGATGGACAGGGCAACAGACAACGCAACGGCACTGATTATTAAGGTACCTACGTATGTGCGACAGCTACATGTAGTATCGAAGAACGTGGTGTGCAGGCTTCTTCGCTGCAGCCTCGGGAGTGGGTTTTTATGTCGATATCCGCTCGGCACTTGGAAGATCCCAGATGACTTGGTGGGTTTTGACGGATACTAGCAGATAATCTCTTCGAAGATTCGTGTGCTATATCAATAGCAACATTGAAATTCGGCAGAGTATATGTAAGTGCGAAGCTAGAATTACCTAGCATTCAGTCCTTACATTACCACTTCAGGACGAAAGAGAAAATAAGGCTCAGCATCGGGTTCTACCCGGACCCAATGGGATGCCCACTATTATCATCCCAGCTCAGGTACTCCCTAGGTACTGAGCCTAACCTTAAATCCTGGGGCAACCAACCCCTTCTCGCTTCCAGTCAATGCGACGATCATCCGTTGATCATCAACGATCAGCGCACCGCATGCGATACGCGACGCACAAGTACGTAGACCTCTCTTATCGGTCTTGAACGAACACCACTCAACAACGGGGCGCTACCCGCCGGTCCTGGCGTTACAGCAACACGGTCGCATCGAGCTAGGATCCATAGGTCCAGGGCGCACCATAGCGTCCTGCGTACGTACAAGCACAGGCACCTAGGATGGATACGTTTGTTTGGGGGGAGAGAGAGGGATTGAAAAAGCTTGGCGCTTGCGGCTTTGGTACTATATAGCAAGTTAAATCTTTATTTGAACTGCGCGCTGTCTTGGCGAGACGCCTTACTTCCTAGAAAACCTGCTGCATACCCTTACCTACCAGTTAACTACCTACCTATGTACCTAGCTAAGGGGCCTATGCAATGGATAGATACATGGTATATTACCTACCGTACATAGCATACATATGTAAGGCAAGGCAAGGTAAGGTAAGGTAAGGTAGAAGTCGTAACTACCTAGGTACATATGCTGTGAGGTGGAGATCTAGAAGCCTATAGGCCAGGCCTGGGATTGTTTGTGTTCCTGCGACCACCAACAACAGCACCTAAGCTTAGCCACAACATCAGGCACATGGCGCTTCTTTTTTTCAAGGAAGTCGGCAGTTAGGTCAAGGCCATCCATCCATCCATCCATCACACGATTCCATAGCAAGGGTTTTCAAGACACTGCGCCGTGAGGAACATATTTCAGCTTCAAAAGGGTGTATGTAGGCAGAGGAGCGAAAGCTCCAACATACAAGTCGCATGTACGTATACATTGCATGCCCCGATTGACGACATTCAACTACAAAAAGACGCCAAGTTAATTGGATCGTTCTGGTCCTAGGTAGGTAAGTATCTACATGTAGGCACCCAAAGCTGATTATTGGCCAGATACATGTATTAAGGACCCCAAGAGGATCGAAAACAAAACCGCCAACATCGCGGTACAGATTCCTAAGATAGAATTTCAATGTAGACCTAGACCAAGCACCCTGTCCTATCGAGTCTGTTGAGGTTGAGAGCCCAGGGATTATAGTTTAATTTCTTTGTAGTATTTTAGTCAGTAAAGAAACGACGTGTAATGGGTTGGATTTTGCGAGAGAAAGGGTTTCATTTACGACTTTTTTTTTTTTTGTTCAAGTTTCTTCCCGATTTCTTTTATTTCCCCAGGTGCCGCCGTTGAGGTGCGTTCTGACGCTGCGCCACGTAATTTGGTGGAAAAAAAAAAAAAAAAAAAAAAAAAAAAAAAAGCCACGCAATCCTGCGGGGAATGAAATTTCCCATCGCGGGGCCCAAAGAACCTGAAATTTATTATCTTGGTCCTTGGAACCTCACAGCCGAACTAGCGTGAATAGCCTCATAAAGGACAGGGGAAACAAAGGAATGAGACGAAAACTTGAAACAACAAAACGGGTCTTCACACCAAGGGTATTTTGTTGAGACTTGACTCGAATAAAAGACAATGACGAGATAGGTGTCACATGCATGGATTAATTCGATTGTGAATTCATTGGTTCTTCCATCTATAGTTACCTAAGGTATCTCAAGGTGGGACAACCGGGGTAAGCTGTCCCTTCAACAAGAAGAAGTGCGCGATCAACAAGTATATACAAGAAACCAAATTGAAATATCCAAAATCAGCGAGCGTCAAGAAATGTGATAAATGATTGTTTGTCCAAGAAGGGGAATCTGGCTCGGTGTGCCATGATTTGTTCCGCTAGGGAAGAAGTTTGCAAGCACGATCCGTCGAGGTCGTGAATTCTTTCGCGAGCGCTGGGCTCACGATAAAGTAGGCGGACGCTTCTGACCAAAACTCCTAGTTCTCCCTCTTGTATTTATGCCCCCCCAAAAAGAATGCCTTTCCCAGATCCTGCTTTTGAGTGCTGCTTCGCCGAGCACGACTCTATTGCCCAAGTCTATGTCCCCACAAATCGCTTGAAGAAATGCGATGCCCAGAACGGCACGCCAGTGAGAAGTGAATTAGGACGGGTATCTTTTAAAAGCATAACCGTAGCGCCGTCGTATCGTCGTAGTTGGAGCGCTCAGCGCATTGCGCCTCGAAAATAAGATCGACATATTATCAGGGCCCGCTTAGGACAGCTTGCCGAGAACGTAGTGACGGGGAACCAGCATGCCGGGCTCGACCTCACGTGAGACAACGTCAGGAGAGTTGCCAAGGGTGACAATGAGGTCCGTTTCCTTGGTCGTAACCGTCTGGATGTCAGCAGGGGCGTAGTAGGCAGTAGTGCAAGGGAACGAGATGCATCCAGACACCAGGTTCTTGACCGTAGATTCAAGTTCGCTGGCCGGGAAGATTTGCTTGACGCCGTTGGTATCAGTAGGGTTGACGATAGCCGAAACATCGAAGTAGGTAAAGTCGTTCCAGCCCTGGAAGGTGACCCTTGTATGACATGTAAGTATATATGTTCGTCCATTGGGTTTGTGTAAGACTTACTCAGCAAGCATGCCGGGGATTTTAGCTGCACCTTCGGTAACAGCGTACGCGTTACCAACCCATGAGATGGGAATATCTACTTTAACTTGCTTGTTCCCTTCAATTGTGATAGTATCAATGGCCTGGTATCCTGCACTGGGCGTAAAGATGACCTCACGAGTGGTGTCATCCTGGTTGATGAAGGTGATCGAGTTGGCGTTGGCTAGAGTAGCCGCGGCGGCGGCAAAGGCAGCGATCTGAGTGAAGAAGTGCATTTTGTCGGTTACTTGAATTTTCTAAGTTAATAGAAGTGATAGTCGAGGTGTATGTATGATGGCTTGTTGCCGAATGTGTCTTGTTACTTGAAGGTAATGTTGCCGGTAAGGAGGGTATGGCCTTAATATACTTCTGCGCTTTGAAGGATAGTTGGGTCTTCTGTATTGAATCCAAAGGACTGTATATTGCTTCGTGGTAAAGGAGTGTACCACAGTATAGCTTGAAAAGGAAGGAATGATAGCTACCAGGAGCTCAAAAAGTGAATGTTGAGAATCATAAGATTGTTAGCGCAATAAGAGAGTGTAAGAAGTATCTGATATGCGGGATGGCACGGGGCCTTTTATAAATGGGAATAGACAAAGCCTGTTGGTAAGGCGGTGGCTCTCCTATTGTTCACCCCAACCAATAGAAAAGTCTAACGATAATAGAAGAAACGTCGAGTACATACATCTAAGGCGAAGAGCCACAAGTGGGGATCTGACCAACTCCATGATCCAGAATCCATCCAATCCATCTGGGGGCCGTGGGTGTATCAGGTAGTGTAGTGCAGCCACAGCGCCGTAAGTTGGCTTGGGTGTGGATAGTCGAGACCTGTTCCTGAACCAAGGTCAGGTCCCAGGTTCTCGTCCCAAGTTCTCATCGGCTTGGGGCAACCTAATTGGAAGGTCTGTCCGCTCACCAACATTCCCTCCAGCCGAGTCCAAACTCCAACTTAAAACTAAGAGCGGCGAGTATAAATTGCTCGAGCAACTGCATCAAACCTTTACCCAGATTGTTATCAAGTTACCTAGCTCTAGAAAACATAATGGATAAAGGCACCCCATTAAAATGCGCGTCGTTGAGTTGCGAAGCTTGGCAGAAGGCGAGCTGGAAAGTCTTGGCGCTGCTAACTTTAAGGCTGACGGATAATAAAAAGGGGGTGGACGCAGAACCGCGAAAACTGCTCAGTCGGCGCAAGTAAGAACTTGCATCTCAACCAATCCGGAGCGATCGGGTGGGCTGTCTGTCAGGGCGGGAGGAGAATTATCAGGGACGACAAGGGGGGTGGCACAAAGAGAACAAGAAAGAATTTTTTTTCACCTGCATTAGCTATGTAGCTAACTTAGCTTGGTTCTAGAACCCGATTGGTCGGCTTTAAGATCTTGTTCCTGGTACCTGACATAAGTCCATGTGGCATCAGCAATGTATTGATGTGGCATGTTCTGAGAGGATACGCTTGTAACCTTAATACGTTGGGAATCTAGATTTAACAATGAGGTATATTATACCGCTTCGCCCAGTTCTCTGTGTGACCTGGTAGCTAATTAGGCGGGTATCGCCATTGGACTTCACCTCGGGTGAACTCCTTTGCCCAGTTGCTATGCCGAAAGTAATCAAAACGTGGAACCAGTTGACAGGCGTCTGAGTGACTTGTTCACATTGCTGACAGACTGCTGACGGGGGAAACTCTGCGAAATATCGCGAAGGGAGTCAAATGGTGGATGACGCATATTCCTTATGTTCTGAGTACCTACAGAGAGTTGCAAGCGCGTGAGCATGGTAGCATTGCCATACCAATATTCCAATTTCTGCAACTAGATTGCTTGTATCGCAGCTTCAAAATTTTCATGTTGCTCCGCAGCCAACGCAACCTGCAAATGTACCTGTGATGAGATATTCAACGCGCGCAATCGCGTGATATCTAAGAGCAAGAAACCACGACATCGGTAGTGCGTGCAGATTTCTCAACTAAGAAATCTAGGTGCCATTTAATTTCGTAAAAGAAACAGGGTAGGTGTTCTAGTCGGTGCTGGCTAGGCACGGCGACAAGATATTTTGTGGGAATCTCAAGAAAATTTAGAATAGCCAGCGGTGCCAGTAGGTCGTGGTCGAGTGGGTGTTCTCACAGGTAGTAAAGTTCGACCGCTAAGTTGTCAACTTTTACAAGACCCTGGAGACGGTGGGGTGGATCTGCAAAAAGAATCAAGATCCATAACGACTGAGGCAATATGTACATACCGTACATACGGTAGTAAGGTACCCGGGTATCGAGCCGGATTCGACCGGCGTCTAGGCCAAGCAATTTAGCAGTCGAACTAAGTACCCGCGAGTCCGGTCCGATGGGTACTGGACCCCGTAGCATCACACCATCAGGCACGGGACGGGATCCAAAGAAGGGGACGACGTCTTGATTTACCTTTACCGCACATGCATCGTGATCCACAAAGGCCTGCAGGTATATTGCTGGGTCGGATGTGATGGTATGTTTGTACTTGATAGTGATATCTTGACAGCCAACCATAATCGAGCTGACCGGTCGGTTTTCGGTCGTTCATATGAGTCTTTTGGTCGAGACTTGAAATCTCTTCATTTTTCTATCAGCTATCCATCATCGACCAGTCGATCAAGGACGGCTCTCCTTGGCATACCCGTCGTGAATTCCTATATACCTTTAGCTAATACATTAGCACGTGAAATACTTGGCTCAATTAGACAGTGTAGAATAGAGCCAAGGATCTGTCGATAGAGAGTGGCGTAAGCGTTTGCGGGTAGTCTGAAACATGATAGCTATAGAGAAAAACAACCTCAAGTCTTTGAGTATTGATCTCTTGAGGTATCTGCGACGGCTTGCTATAGAAGATGAAAAACCGCTCCTTGAAGTGAAACGTAAGAGTTGAAGAATGCAATGTTGAGTCTTCAATCCAACGACCAGTATTTTCCGCAGCTCAACCACGATAGCGTCATCCGGTTCGTGGGAGGAGCGCAGGCCTTCAACAAAGCCGCTCAAGCTACTCGGCACCATGGCTTGAGGGCAATACTTGGAGGGTCGCCGAGGATTAGTATAATGGTCAGCAAGAGAGGATAGCAACTAGGGTAACTATGACCTATCAGAAAGGATTTGGCAATTGAAAATTTTCCGAGCCGTCCTTGGCACACTCGCTTGATAGATGTCCAATGAACATCGGCGGAGAACTGCAAGAGGAAGCCGGACCCATCAGAATTTTCAAATGCCGCGATGTAACCAAAATATCAGTGGCGACGAGCCATTGGCGACTTCTGATGCGTCATCGAGCGGTCGGAGAAGAGGAAAGCCTTCCTGTTGCTTTCTGTCGCTGTTCTAATAGGCAAAGGTTTAGAAAACCGCTCTTTGATTATCCGTCCTCCGGTCCTCCGAATGTCGCAGAGTGGTTCCCGAGGTCTCAGGGCGGCCGTGGCTGGAGATGTCGCCGCTATTACTTCTGGTGCCCATGAACTGCTTGTGCTGGCCGAGATCGGTAGAAGCACCCTTCATCCATGTTCCTGCGGTGCTTGAAGCATGGAATATGACGCCAAGTGACTGATTTCTGTTGACAAGGCATAGCAGGTTTCCGCGAGAAAATCTGGGTAGTCATCGTTCACTGCTTCTTGCTCACAGACATTACAGTAATGTGATGATGCATTCATTGTGAGATCGCCATACTGATGTTTGCTGTCCGGTCATTGGAGTATCAAGATAATTCAATCCACTTTGGCGCTCCGTTATCGACTTAATCAAATACCAGCTTTATGTTTGCCAGTGGGTAGAATATCTGATTGAAAGCCAACTAGGGATGTTTAAAATTGAAATGTTCCATCTGTCGATCGTTCTTATCGTAACCTTACCTCTCTATCTTTGAGTTTATCTAAGATATGATAGGTTAGGTACACTATGTATTCCACGTTTTTGGAAACTTCGACGAAGCTGGAGTTCCCCGCCTGCCACCCGAGCTATCACCCTTTTGTCTCGTCGACAAGCCTCCTTATCGTATTCCTCTTCAATCAAAGTCTCTCCTTCTGCACCAATTCTCAATTGGGCAACAAGCTAATCAAGACCATCGACTCAATTTGGATCTTTAGATTGCTCAATTCAAAAGGACGCCCGGAACGGACTCCGGAGTTGTCAATTTCTCCCCATTTTAACGCTTATCCATTGTCCGATCTTAACCATGAAAGCCATAAAGCTTCCAGGCCTTAAGATTCGACATGGTGGGAGAGATCAGAAAAAAAAAAGGTTGATATCCTGGAGGCTTGGCAACGAACTAAGACTGGTGACTGGTAGCCGGTACCACAGCAACACGAGGTTTTCCTCGGCCCTTTCGGTAGCATCGTTACATTGCTGGGCCGCAAAGGGTATAGACTTTTCACCGCCAACTGTCTTTGCCAGCCCACTTACCAAAAAGCGAAAGTCGATAAATATGACGTATCCAATCAGCTCGGACCTAGGTCAGCCTCTGTTGATCGATCAGAAAGGCAGGGGAGCCTCTTGAACGCCTATCACATCCTCAGCTAAACATCACCAACCCCGCCTGATTGTCTCGTTACCTTATCTATCGGATGATGCAAAGGCCCCAAAAAAGCTATTTGTTAAAGACGATATGCTGACATCTTCATATCTCTCCGCCGCGCGTGTAACCTAATTTTGCTAACGATGGCTAACGTTGGCTAAGACTGTTACCTCGTATCACATCAGACAGGTCGGCTATTGAGAATTTCGCTCGAATTCGAGAGCTTACACTCATGAAGACTCTGTTGCTGAATGGGACCTAGATTGGATGCAACGTATTGTACCTTACCGCCGTTCCGTCAGGGTCAGACTAGTCAGGTATAGTCAGGTATGCTACTACCTAGTCTCGGACCCGGGTTTCGCCAGTGATGGTCCATTCTCGCGAGTAGCGTTCTTTGTGCTTTTCCAAAGCAGTTCGTTACGAGATGGACAAGACAATTTTAGGAAGAACCATGACCGAAATAGTAATTCGTACTCATCAAAGGAAGAAGAGCTACTATGTACCGCATCACCTGCCCGACCTTACGAGAGCTACAAGCGTAGATGTGTATGGGTCGTATGGTTGGCTGCCTTTGTGGCTTGTCAACCCTGGACAAGCGTCGGTCGATACGGGCAACTGCCCGCTATTGATTCATATCGCATCATCCAACGAACTTTCATCCTTCGAGCTTGTAAGCTGCAGGTCCGGACTGGACCGGCTGGATCGGGCTGCTCGTCATTACCCACCATCAGGTTGCCATGCGCTTCCAACCCCCATCAGTATCTAAGTGAGTAATAAATAGGTGGCTGTCCTGCATGCATTCATTCCCACTTGGCCTATCTCTTCAACATCATATATCACTCAGGATCTCTCAATCGCTACCCACTAGGTATCCTGTCGAGTCGTGACGACACCACAATCGTTTTACAAACTCCAATCGCTTCGTGATACACGCCGCTGGAAATAATAATAATAATAACAGTCCTTCGCTATTATCGTCGAGGTCAATCTACCGATCAAAATGAGGCTAACTCAGATTCTGGCTCCCGCTGTTGGGTTGTTCGCTGCTGCGAATGCTTGGGGTGAGACCGCAGTTTGGACGACTGTCGTGGAAACCGCCTACACCACCTACTGCCCTGTATGTTTAATGTCTTTCATATCATAATCGTTGCTCCATGATTGCGATATAACTAACTCCTCTATCAGTCCCCCACCACTTTCGCCTATCAGAATGTGACGTACACTGCTACCACGGAGACCACCATCACCGTCACTAGTAAGTCTATCTTACCTTGCTGTGTTTTAAGGGTACCAAAACTAACCATCTACAAGACTGCCCTTGCACCATCACCTACTCTACACCTCCTCCCATCACCACAACCTCGTATCCCACCCCAACTTATGTCCCCACAGGAGGCTCATCATCTTACATCTCATACCCATATTCCAATGCTACCTCGATTATTGTCACTTACACGCCATCGCCCTCAACTTACCTTTCTGGAACCGTGCCAATTACCGCCCCGGAAAGCTCGCCAACTGCTCCCACTAACACCCCGGTTGCGCCCACAAGCAGCGGCCCCGCCGTGATCCCCACTGCTGCCGCCGACAAGATCGGGCCTGTCGGTGCTCTGCTCGCTGCCGGTCTCGCTGCTCTTGCTCTGTAAAATCGAATATTACAGGATCTCCTAGTACTGTTACATTTTGCAGATACCCATTTTTTCGTTTTCTCTAATACTTGGACGGGAACGGCTCCTAACTTTGTTGGAAGTACTTTGAGATGACTGGCATCTTGGAGTGGAGTACTATTTTTGCATACGCGTTCCATACCCTCATTGAGCCGAGCAGTATTTGGAAGCTTGGTATGTTGTTACGATGTTTGACGAGATAATGTGGGCTGGCATAGGGGAGCAAACGGAGTTTATGTTGAGGCTCACATAGGAGGAGGAATATTACGGCATCTACTACTATTATTACTACTAGTACATTAATCTGCGTCTATGTACGCTTCAGATATTGGCTAATTTGACGCCGACATGGCCAGAACCATATACACTCCTTGAAGAAGAAAACCCGGTATTCGGGTGTCGAAAGATGAAACGTATATAGACCGAAGGACAATAATTAAAGTCGAATTTGGTGAACTATTTCTTATTTTCAACTCTCGTGATGTGAATTCTGCACCCCTACATACGTTCAATCAGACTATGTAACACAGCCTTAGCCGAGCGCCATCTTCACAGCATGCAGCAACTACGGCCTTCTGACTTACACCACGTATTGTACCTACCGTAGCCTTACCCCTTCTCGCATCCCTTCCGGCACCTAACCTAGGTAGCCAATTCACACACACACGCATACCTAACCCTCCCCTCAATGCGGACGAGCGGCCCCCCCTCGAGCTAGAGCAGGTCCCTCGCCCCTCCGCATTTCCTCTTTTCGCGGAGTATGGGAGTACGATAGCATGATAGGCACGAAGCTGACAGGCCAAGACGAGCAGTAGCCAACGGCACAGCTCTTGACTAAGGCATGTACTATGTATGTACTATGTATGATGTAACGTACGATAGGTAGGTTAGGATAGGATGGGCAAATAGCGTCTTGCTTATTGTCGAGGGAAGAAGGGTTTGTTGGCGCTGCAGATGGGAAACTCCACACTACCTAAGGTAGGGATCTGAGTGTGCATGCAGAGGGAGAGGGGAATGGGGCTTTTCCAAGGTTTCTTGGCCGCTTTTTTGTGAGAGTGTATATATGGATTGTATACCCGTGCTTGCATACCAATGATGTAGCGTACCTATATGTATGATAGGTAAGTATGAATTCTAATCCCCTGCATCGCATCGCTTTTTCTTGCTCCCACCATGTACAGCTTACAGGTAGGTTACATGGATAAGTACCTCATAGAAAGTTAGAAAGACAAAAACCGCTATCCAGAGTTCAACTGCAGTAAGTCGTAATAGCTCATCAGCAACTACGTAGTAATTGATAAATACGTTTCCATCTTCTTCCATCTATCTTGGGTACATTATCTTTCTTACTGTAATCCTTACGATCTTACCAACATCGATCTAGTCAGCTAGTTCAGTTCCCGAATAGGAAATCCGCCCAACCCGATTTTCTAGATGGGCATAATACACTACATCTATACAATGGTATTAGCGTAGAAGAGGTACTGCCAGAAGGAATGCAACGGTATGCATGTGATTCAAAGCTTCGAACTCTACCTAACCTAACATACGGTATAAGCTGCCACGCCAAGACCTAGGCCATCTCGTATTTCTTTGCCGCCCTGCAGCTACCTGGACTGAGGTAGCTACGTAGTTGGTGCGGGGCTTTATTTCCGTTTTTCAATGTACATTATCCATGATCCATTGCTCGTTACCTAAACCGACCATATACAACTACCTACGGATATTGTACTTGTTCGCTCGTGCGATACCTATCTGACCAACGATAATACCTAATGTGATGTGATTAAGGATCGGATGAGGGATCGGATTAATGGGAAACTTCAAGAGATAGAAGACAAAAAGAATACGAGCAGCGAGAACCGTAACGGATAATTGGTTAGATGGGAGAGACATTGTCTTTGTTGCGGGCTGGCCTTCTTGTGTGCCCCGTGGGTGGCACGGGCTTTGTAGATGTAGATGCCTTTTTACTTCATTTCTTACTTGGTGGGTTATCTTAGCTCGCGAGTTACGGTCATCTATCAAGCACTAATACTACATATGTACATATCTATGAACGAAGAAAACGTGCTCGTAACAAGCGGTTACAAAGACCCCTGCTACTTATTACGCGAGCGAGGATACCGACGGACGGATTACACTAGCTCTTACACGTGAAAGACCGGAATGGCCGATTATGGCCGCGCATCTTTTTATAGCGGGATTTCGAGAAAGAAAAAAAAAGGAAAAAGAAAAAAAAATTCTGTGGCTATAATACAGAAGCTTTATAGCTTCGGCGACTTTCTTTTTAAGACAGACGTGCGGCGTAGGAGGTGGACCCGGGTCCAAGTGTAGTTAGTATAGTGCATTCCGCCACTTTCCATTGAGATTGATCGAGCTTGTGTGTATGTACATAGTAACGACAGGAATAAGCCTAAAACCAGACCAGTGACTCTTATACGAACAGACACTCTACTATGAAGGAGAAACAGGCAGGTAGGAAGTAAGTTAACATCATGTCTCATGCGTGCGTTGGCGTATCATGATTAGTCGCAGAAAACCCAGATATATCTAGATCTTCTCCACGATACCGCAAGCACCTGTAATACCTTCTTCGCATGTAAAGTCCCTCTTGAATGCAAGGTCCCGTATGCCTCCGCACTGGTTTAGATCTCAGTTATTAGCGTGACAGCTCTTTGGTATTGATCTATGTTGAATGGGTTAGGTTAGGTTAAGTTAGGCTAGGTAGCTCATTACGAAGCCTAGCTGAAAGGGTGTTCACATGATAACGCCCTAGCCGCTGCTATGTATAAATCAAATACGAGGCCCTCTAACCGATGACTCTTCCTGATGGACATCCGAAGATGAATGTCTCGGTGCTCGTCAGCCATAGTGGCATGTTACGTTGCCGTGAGAAGTTCACGGATGGATGGACCAGGAGTAAATCGAGCAACCAACAAACATGCGATCTGGGATGTCGATATCCTCGAAACCATAATCAATCCCCGTCGAAAACCCGCCATGTCTTACTTCCCTTCACTAGCGTCCTCTATTCGCGAGAAACTCCAAAACTCGTAAAGAGAAGGCCAAGGCTGGAACCTACTAACCTAGTCCTTAATTCTTTTTGCGTTCATTAATACTTCATAATTCGTCAGAATCAATGGCTGTCGAGCCGGCTATCGTCACTGTATCCCCGGCCCAGGCATCCCAAGTGTCCCCAGTGTCCCAGGGATCCTATCCGGCTGACGACGGCCCGCACATTCCATTACTCTCCATCCGCGACCTAACCTCGCGTATGAGTGCCTTCGCCTCTTCGACTTCGACGCCGTCCTGGCACAGCTCGTTCGCGAGGCGGTTCGCCGTAGTATAATCCTCGACTCTCATCGCGTGGCGTGCAAGCCACATCCGTGCTTTGCTAGTCGCGGCCGTGACTCCTGTACCTCCCTCTCCACGCCCCGTATTCTCACCACCGTCCTCAGACCCTTCGCCTTGAGAATCATTATGAATCGTGATACTTTCGCCCAGGTTATCAGCCCCGCCGTCCTCTTGGGCCACACACATCTCCATGTAGGCCTTAGCGTCTTCTTCCTCGCCTATACTGTCGTACATGCTGGCAATCTGTAGCAGGATCTCCGGGTCCATGTGCGTGCCCCTTGTCACCCCGCCGCTGCCGAAACTGCTTCCTGTGTCGTAGTAGCTCTCGGCGAGTAATGCCCTCTTTAGGGCCTTGATACCGTCTTGATTCCGATTCATGCGCTGTAGGCATGAGCCGACTGCCATCCACATCTTCCCGTCCCAGGGTCTGAGTCCGGCCGCTTTCTTGTAGTACCATAGCGCATACGCATGCATCTCAAGGACTTCGTATGTCTGTCCTAGTCCGTACCATGCGCGGTAGTCTCTTCGATTCACGTCCACGGCTCGTCGATATGACTCGATGGCGGCATGTGTGTTTTTGAGCTCAACGTATTCGTGGCCCATAAGTGTCCATGCAGATAAGCATGAGCGATCTAGCATCAATGCCCGCCGGAAATATTGAACTGCTTTCTCGTGAAGCGATAACAGCGAATAGTAATTCCCGATCACTACGCAGGACTCTGGCCGAAATTTGTCGACACTGCTGCATAGATGCGCTAGGAATGCGAGCTTGGGTCGCGCATTCATCACATATAGGATATTCGAGTAGTGATCGAGTGAGTCAAGCCTGTGAGGATGTAACGAGAGAATGCGGCTAAAGTTTTGCTCAGCGGCTACAAGGTCCTTTGCGTGGTAAGACAGCAACGCGTCGCAAGTGAGCAGGAAGGACGATGTTGGAAATATGTTTACTAGTTGGTCAAGAGAATTAGCGAGGTTCGCGTCGTGTTGGTACAACTCGAGCGAGGTATGGATGTGGAACATGAAGGAGACGATATTCTGCGGCAAGCGAGGCATTATCCTATTAAGCTGGGACGCGTTAGTGATGATGATTCGGATGGGTTCCATTACAACTTACATCCTCAACCCGTGATATGAGTGCGGTCATCTCCAGCCAACAACCCCAGTTCATAGGGAATAGGTGCACGCTTCGAATTAGCCAGTATAAGGCTAATTCTTCGTTCTTCTCTTTGGCAAGAACCATGCCATAGAGATACTCGAGCCATCCTTGGCTGCCCTCAACTTCATCACCGTCCTCCGATTTCCGCTGCTCGAACCATACTTCCAAAACACGACTGATTGTAAGTAATTGCCTATTGACGCATGTGCCAATATCCTGTGGCCCCATAACCATTTCAGCATCTTCGTCTTTTCGCTTTTCTCCCGAGAGGTATTTGGCGTATAGAGCAAGGAATAAGCTTCGTTGGCTGAGTTGTGGGATCGTCTGGCCGCTAGTTGCCTTGGAGCTAGTTGTCGTAGCCTTGCCCTTGCCTTTGCCTTTCGGTGTCGCATTGCTAGACTCTTTCGACGATACAATCCCAGACAGTGTAGAGTCAGGGAGGAAGACTGCGGCGCATCGGTCATATTCCCGGCAATCGAAGAGAGACTTGGCTAAGAGATACTTGTTTATCTCCTTGGCTTCCAGCGCTGCCTCCTCTGGGTCGACATTCTGAGCTAATACTGTCGACACGTATCCGGTGGAAGCATCTGATAGTTGTGAATCGTCGGGTGATGCTTCAGCTTCGGGGATCGCATTAAGGAGTTCAGCTGCCCTAAAAGGTGTACTATATCAGCATCTGCGACGCGACGTAGTGCAAAGAGAGAGAAGAAAGTACCACTTAGATGATTGGTAGAGACATCTCTCGGAACATTTGATAACTGCTTCTTGTAAGGCGCTCCTAAGCTGGGATTTCTCCCGATCGTTGAGAGACATTATCACTCGCTATGTGAGCATCGATGACTAGGTAGAGGGGGTTTGTTGCGTGGTCAATAGCTCGCGTTCTTGACAGGCCCAAGTTGACGCGACAGCTCTGACAACGCGTTGCAGAACCATGTAAGTGTGTATTTACTTCGACGACCAACTAACGAAGACTTATTCGATATTACGGAGGAGTTCTCTCCTCATTTTCTTTTTGCAGACTTAAGCTTCATAGGCATTGACGTCAATGCAAACATTACATGTATGTTATAACAAAAGTTCTAATAGGAGCAAGGTGTGCCCCTCAGAAAATCAACATTGATCCACCAACCCTGCAGCCCTGATAACAGCGCCAGAGATTCTAGCGATAAGATAAGTGATAATCGATAACAGTAGGGCGTAGTACTGGATCCACGCATACCACGTGGGGTACCAAGTATGTGTGTCTCACCGCCTGAATGTCACCTAAAAATTATATCCCTGTTATAACGATACAAAAAAGCAATGTCAAGAAGCGTACATTAACTTAATGCCGCAGGAAGGAAGATTTGTTCGGCATAACCATCAATTTAAATCATAAATGTTCATAAATGTTCATAAATGTACCTATATTAAAGTTCTAATAAGATATGATCGCTTAATGTATGAGGCTAATAAAGTTCACCGCGTGTGAAAATTGCCGGGCACAATAAAGCCACCTACATGTAGGGTATAAGCTAGAATTGCCATTAACGGGGAGTGTGAATGCCCCTCTCTCGATCGATCCCAATCCCAATACCGAAAAGTTAGTCCAACGGCGTGGTGGGCCACTACGTTGTACAATATCAGCCCCGAGTAAATTCATGTAAATTCACTACTCTCAGTATCGACGCCTGTTTCCATCTTTTCCTTATATAACCCAACTTCTAAGCTTGTCACTCTACTGTCCAGTTTCAAGGCTCTTAGTCCGTTACCCTCCCACGTCCCCAATTGGCAAAATGGCGAAGAAAACCACCCTCAAGGAATTCGAGTCCGTATTCCCCAAGCTTGAGGAAGACCTCCTGGCTTGGGTGAAGCAGTATAACCTGCCCCAACAGCAGCAAGAATGGTATAAGAAGGTCAGACTCTCCTTATAACATGCTTTTGCACCCTACTAAAATATTTATCAAATTGATCCGATCTCTTTTCCATACTCGCCCGTTTTCTCTTACCCTTCACCGTCTTCTGTGAAACATGAAATCTTCATTATGATGTCTGATGCTAACTTTGATATAGATGCTCGAAGTTAACACGCTTGGTGGAAAATGCAATCGTGGAATGTCAGTTCCGGACTCCGTGTCCGTCCTTCTCGACAGGGAGTTATCTGAAGAGGAGTACTTCAAAGCTGCCACCCTAGGATGGCTTATCGAGCTCCTTCAAGCGTTCTTCCTCGTCTCCGATGATATCATGGACAGCAGCATTACACGCCGTGGAAAGCCATGCTGGTACCGCCAAGAAGGCGTTGGCATGGTTGCTATCAACGATGCCTTCCTTCTTGAGTCTGCTATTTACATGCTACTCAAGAAGTATTTCAAGGCCCACCCCGCCTATGTCGACATGATCGAGCTATTCCACGAGACATCACTTCAGACTGAACTAGGCCAGCTATGCGATCTTCTCACAGCCCCCGAAGATGTAGTAAACCTCGACAACTTTAGCTTGGAGAAGTATACCTTCATCGTCATCTTCAAGACTGCGTACTACAGCTTCTACCTGCCGGTTGCCCTGGCGCTGCACCAACTCAACATCGCGACCCCCAAGAACCTCAAGCAAGCACACGACATTCTCATCCCTATGGGAGAGTACTTTCAAGTTCAAGACGACTACCTGGATAACTTCGGTCTACCAGAGCACATCGGCAAGATCGGCACTGATATTCAGGACAACAAGTGCTCGTGGCTAGTGAACCAGGCTCTAAAGATAGCTACTCCTGAGCAGCGCAAGATACTTGAGGAGCACTACGGCAGGAAAGACAAGGCCCACGAGGCCGAGATCAAGAAACTCTACAACGACATGAAGCTTGACCAACTTTACCATGACTACGAGGAGAAGCGAGTCGGCGAGATCAAGCAACTAATCTCCCAGATAGATGAAAGTGAAGGTTTGAAGAAGGGCGTTTTTGAGGCGTTCTTGGCGAAGATTTACAAACGAAGCAAGTAAGGGATCGACCAAGGCGGCGGCTAGATTCGTATGACCTACTTCATGATTAAGTCACATGGCAAAAGGAGTATAAAACAGCAATAGACATTGTTCGAAACGACTTAGATGATGGCTAGAGAGAGACATGAATAATACCCCTTGCAGTCTCCAAGACAGATAAAAATCCTTCATCAGGAAAAGGTGACCCCTCAATTCAGTGATGGAGAGATCATTCACAACACAGTAACCCTTAGGCTAGATACTCCTTAGTTCGACCTAGGTCATCCTAGTCTCGGGGTTGGAAATGCACCATGAGAGGAGCCTTCTTCCACATCATATTCACTATAACAAATACAGTCAGCAATTAGTTCTCTTAGATAGGTAAGGGGGTTTCATGTATGCACGCCTCAAAAGCCATTACGCCTCGATCGGCTCGATTAGGGAGCTAGACAATCGAATGGGGAAATAAGGAACTGTCATTAATGCATACTCTGAGCAGCCACGATCCAATCACCGGGGTCCCGAGCCACCCGGATGTCGAAAACGTGGATGAGCTTCGCCAGGGTGATGCGCATCTCCAAGTTAGCCTGCGCGATACCCAGACAGCTCCTGGGTCCAGAACTGAAGGGAAATGTCACCGGCTGCGAGGACAACTCGTCACCGCTCAGCCACCGCTCGGGCCTAAATTCGTAAGGCTCGTCCCAAATACTGGGGTTGCGGTTGAGAACCCAATGAGCTGCTGATACTCTGACACCTTGCGGGATGAACTGGCCGTCGACGAACTCCCCAGGCGAAACACGCGGTAAGCCGAAGGCGATTGGCGGGAAGCATCTCACTGCATCGTCGTCCTGAGTCAGCATCCCCCCCCGGTAATCACCGTTTACAGAAAAAACCCGAGCTCATAAGCTAAGCTAGTGCCTCCTATGTAGTCCAGACACCGAAAAGGGTAATAAAAGCAATAGAAAACTCAAATACTACTCACTGGACTCCTCGATGACAGCATTCAAGTATCTGAGATGCGGTAATTCTACACCGTTCAACTGCTCGTAGGTCAGCGCTCTTACCTCCGCCTGCAGCTTCGCCAGGCAATCGGGTCGCGTGGAGAGGAAGTAAAGCGCCGTAGTCATAGCCGTGGTCACGGTATCCGCGCCCGCAATGACCATCGCCTGCGCCAGCGACACCAGCTGCGTCTCGTCGGCGATGCCGTCGCCCTGCTCGATAACCGGCGTGAAGAGATCCCGTTCGGCAGAAGAAGAGGAGGCGCGGTTTAACCGCCGCCGCACCGTCTCCAGCGTGTACGTATAGTGCTTCTTCAGGTTGCGGAGTGCGGAGAGGGAGAGCATGAACGGGACGACGAGGACGAGGACCGGCGCCTTCCGCACGAAGCTGGGCAGGATCGCGGCGTGCGCGCTGTCGGCTAGGATCGTGATCCAGAAGTGCGTTTGCCCGGTAGCGACGGCGTTGAAGGACTCTCCGAAGGTCAGCTCCCCTATCGTATGATGATTAGTCACTTCGACGGTAGGTCGACATGGATTAAGCTGTGCTGTGCTTAGATGTGCTTACCCATGACATCGAACGCTAGCCAGGGTACGGCTTCAGTCACATCAATGCCCGAGCCACATCTCGCAGCACTGAGCTCGCCGATCTTCCGGACGAACATATCTACGTATTGGTGGATGATATGCTCGTGCGTCTTCATCGCGGAGCCACTGAAGCCAGAAGCTAGGATCTTCCGCATCTTGCCGTGCTCGACGGGGTCCAGCTCGTAGAATATGTTGGATACATCGCCGTTGTTGTAGAACCTTCCACACTTCAGGAACGGCTTCTTGGTCTTGGATGGAGTCGAGTAGATATCTCGGTGGGCTTGTATCGTGGCGAAGGAAAGTTCGTTGGGCGCTATTCGCACGATGTTCCCTATGAACCATAATGCGGTTAGATCAAGATTGACAGAGATGTTGCCACGAAAACCAGGAAGGGACGTACCGTATTTCCTATGGGCTTCTTCTAGGATATGGGGGTATCTTCCTGTAGTCCATGACCAGATAAACCATATCTGCAGATCGCATAGTCAGTATGCTATATTGGAGTTTTTATAGAGGCCTTATATACTTCTGAGATAGCGGCAAGTCTTGGACCAGGATACTTAGCAAGCGGATGGAACCAGATGCAATAGATACACCATCCAAGCCAGTAGAAGGCCCCCTATCGATGATGGCTTCTCATCAGCATTGGTGTGTTACAGTATCACCGAAGAATTTGGAGAATTACCGCTAACGCCACAACCAAAGCACCGGAAAGGGGGCTCAGTGAAACGTTCAACATTGTTTCGATGAATTAGATCCAGGGGAATACAAGATGTATATCTAGTAGCATCTAAAGGCCACAAGGTCAAATATTATGTGTCAAATTGCAAGCTTCCTCGTGGGGCTAAGGAAATAGCTCAGGTTATATAAGTCCGCACAGGAAACTCGAATTTCGGAGGGTTTGTGATACAGACAGGATAGGCTATTTCTATCATCAAAATGCAACATAATTCAGCTCGGTTTGCGCGTACCTACCTCTCCTTGAGATCGACCAACCGCCGTCCATAGCACTGTATGACAATATCGCACCACCAACGCATTCCAAATACCTCAAAGTCCGGCGAGGTTGCCTGAATCAGTTAAATAAGACATCAGGATGAAGTATTTAAGCCCACGCTGAATGGGTGAGAAACGTGGCTCGTCCACACCCACTCAGATCCGCCACTTCCGCATATCGGTTCATACCCTTGATCTAGTGACATCCTTCAAGACATCATCACTTTATACATATTTTATTTGTGTGTCAGAACCTTGCGCGCGTGTAACGCAACCATCGTCATCAGGTCGGGCGCTTGTAGATGGAAGGATTCGAAGTTGTGCGATGGAAGCACATGATACTCCTCCGGGCCGTGATAGAGATTCCCACGCTCTAGGCGCGATATGATATCTACCATCCAACCAATCGGAAACTCTACCAACAAGTAGAAGAACTGAGCCGCATCCATACCCACATCCTTGTAACATCCCCTAATAGGACGCTCGACAAGGTCCCCTGTTATGGATCAGGTAAATAAAGGACATCGTGACATGCGATTCCCCAAGCTTATTGGTTGCTGACCAAGGCGCCACTCAGATATAGTTCACATTATTGGGATGACGGAATTTGTCAACGTTCGGTTTGCAAAGGCGATGACTTATCATCAGGGCAGTGGTGCTGCCATTTTCAATCCTTTGGCCCCAATATCACGCTCTGCGATAACGAAGAAACCGTTGGGATTGGTTAAGGAAATCATTCAAGTGGTGGAGAATCACGAGGTTTAACAGGTATTCAAGGATCATTTCTGGTAGGGCTGAATCTTACTCTTAATATAAGTGTACGGTGAGGATTCGCTGACTAAATGTGTGATAAGATTCGCATTACAACTAACAAGGTAGTATAGGAGCTCTTCCAACTAGGCATATACTACTTGGATGCTACCCTTCTTTCTTGACTCATGTTTAGGGTCAATCTATTTCCTTCGTATTGAGTAGGACTCACAATACATGTCCTACTAGGCAGATGGGATTAAATTAATACGCAGGCAACCAAAGAGGCGATGTCGCAGCCATAACCAATCAAAAAGGGTAAATTGGTTGACCATATAAGTCCTATAATACATGGCCCAGGGAGTGCATTGCTCCGATCATACTAGCAGCATAGATCACGCAGGAGCTCGCCAAAGATATGACTCTGAACATTTAGAGGAATGAATTCTAGTTAGTTTGCTCCCAACTCCCCGTATACCGTAGAGATATCTTATGTAGCCCAATTAGGAGACAGTAGAATTAGCCACGGCCTTGTACCTCGAGCCGCCCCCAGCCCCTTCAACTGTACCATCAGGCCGAAATCCAAAGTACTTGCAGATCCTCCGTGCACACTGCTTCCACTCGCTTTCCGCTTCCTTCTCGAGATACGCCAGTATCGTCTTAAGCATGACCTTGGACCGACGCTCCGCCCACCAGACATCGTCGGCCAAGAGCCAGGTCATGCACGCGTAGAAAGCCAGCATGACGACGAGCGCATCCGGCTGGTTGACCGCGACCTCGTCCTCGAACTTCTTGTTCGACTTGGCCGGCCACATGAGCGAGTACGCCTGGATGTCGGGCATCAGCCACTCGACGTCTTCTTCTCGGCGCGAGATGGAGTCGACGGCTTGGAAGATGGGCACGAGCCGGTCCGCAGCATGCACCGACCCGCAGCCCTCCCAACACTCTTCCTCGCGGCTAAGCACGGGAACCTTGGACCGGAGCATGAACTCTTCCTGGAAATCGTACGAGTATTCGACTGTCGCCGCCCAATCCTTGAATCGGCGGATCATCTCCGGCCTCAAGAGAGGTTTGAAGATAGTTAGAGACGGACTCTCCATGTCGTGTGCCCTCTGTATAACCGACTTCAGACCCGAGGCGAAGGGGATCAGCTTATCAGACGCTGGATTCGGCTCGGCTTCATCCAGGGAGAAGAACGGGGTGGCCCAGGTGTAGTGCAGCAGGATGAAAGCACAAGAAATCATAACGTCGGGATCTTGCTCTCTCAGGGGCGCCTCGAGACTCGCTCGGAAACTAGCTAGAGTGCGATCAAGATAGTGGGCTGCAGCCCTCACATTTGTTGCGACGGCGGGTTGGAGATGGTGTAAGTGAGTGGCTGAGATCATGAGGACAGCAGACATGAGTTGTTCATGCTATCCAAATTATGTTAGGAAATGGCAGTGCTTGGGTAAGGTTGACAAACCTGTAAGGCGAGGGGGAGAACTTGGTCTTTCCAAATGCTATTGCCTAATAGCAATGTTGCCGAGGTAGAATTCTCAAAATGATGCATGAGGCGTAAGGCGGTCATGTCAACGTCGCCTAGTCCAGGGTTCTGCGATATGGAATTAGATTTCCGACGCATGACACAGTCGACATCAGCGTCTCGCGTTGGGGTAGAGGCTTGGCCCTGTTGAACCCCCCGAGCCATGAGGTGCTGGTGCTGCCTGTCTGGAACCGCCTCGAATCGGCATTGCACATTTCGAGAAGAGCATCTTCCACACGTCGGACGAACCTCGTCACACTAATCATCCACATAATTAACAACTGCAGCAAGGAAAAACCGGCGGGTGAGGAGTGGGGTATAGGTATCGGCGTGTAGCCTTCAACGTACCTTAATCCTTCTCTGTTTGCACGTTACACACCCAGCCTTGGATTTGGCGTGGTACCTGCGCTGGCGAATAGATCGGCCTTGGTCGTCCACCATCACCGGGGGTTGCTCGCTTCTGCCACCCGCATTGGGGAGGAAGAAGACTCCGAAAGGCCCATGGTCTGACATTATTCATGAATGGAGTCGAGTGCTTGGATCCAGGCCTCGGGATTATACAGAGACAGATGTAGTAGATTCTTTTCGGTTTGGGTATATTTTTCCAGACAGAGTGACGATGATGGTATGTATCTGTGACTGAAAGTGCTTTGATGAGTCTCTACCAAGTGGGCCATCGGCGGCTGAGCCGGGGGATTACCGCGTCTGCTAAGATCGTATGCACTAATACCGGGGTGGTACCGCTCGTATACCGCATTCAGTATACGGCTTACAGCTATTGGGTGCATCGCTAGCGCCGATCGGGGCCTAATCATCTAGACCGGGGGACCTAACGATGGGCTGAATAGCGGCATCTTCGTATACCATTTTGGGCTGTCGTTTTCCATAAACGGTATACGACACTGCTAGATTCTACATAACGCACCTCTCATCAAAAGTCATTTCGATTAGGTAGACCGACGTAAATTCCCATCATATTTTATGACAGATACTCAAATCCGCACATAGGTGAAAAGCAAGATGTAGTCCAGTCGTGGTCCAGTGCCTATAAGAAGAGGACCACCCTCCATGGTTTTCAGGTATTTGCTGCTATTCAACGAGCAGTTTAATCACCAACACACACCCTCATATACTTCTCGTTATAAGTTGATACCTCGATCGCCATGGCTACCGCCAATTTACCAGCTCTTGCACCTCCGCCCAAGAGTTTGCTAGGTTATCATCGCCAGCTTGCTCCGACGGCCGCTGTGAAGGTTAGCCCCCTATGTCTCGGCGCGATGGGATTCGGGGACTCTTGGAAGAATCTCATGGGTTCGTGCGATAAAGAGGCATCCTTTGAACTGCTGGATTACTTCTACAGCCAG
Source organism: Hypoxylon sp. CO27-5 (assembly GCA_002120305.1). Taxonomy (NCBI): domain Eukaryota; kingdom Fungi; phylum Ascomycota; class Sordariomycetes; order Xylariales; family Hypoxylaceae; genus Hypoxylon; species Hypoxylon sp. CO27-5. Next base: position 69,599 of record KZ112470.1, read on the forward strand.
GGCGGTAATTTCATCGACACGTAAGGATACCCGACCACTGATTTGTGCTGAGATTCGCTGACATTGGGGGCGCAATAGTGCCAACATATACCAAAACGGGGAGTCAGAGACCATCTTGGGAGAGTGGATGAAGACTCGCGGAAACCGGAGCGAAATCGTCCTTGCAACCAAGTACACGTCGCCTTGGCAATTAGCACACGAGGAAACCAAGATCCAGTCCAACTACGGCGGGAACAACAAGAAGTCCCTAACGGTAGCGTTTGACGTCAGCCTGGAAAGATTACAGACATCATATATCGACCTGGTAGAAGTTCCCTCTCCGTATTGAGGTCATTGAATTAACATTACGCAGTACTATGTCCACAGCTGGGACTTCACGACCAGCATCCCGGAGCTCATGACCTCCTTACATCATCTCGTAGCAGCCGGCAAGATCCTCTACCTCGGCATCTCCAACACGCCGGCGTATGTCGTCGCAAGAGCCAACGAGTACGCGCGGCAGCAGGGCCTGACGCCCTTCTCAGTATACCAGGGCCAATGGAACGCAGCCGAGCGCGACATCGAGCGGGAAATCGTCCCGATGGCCAGCGACGAGGGCATGGCCGTGGCACCCTACGGCGTGCTCGGGATGGGATACTTCCGCACCTCGGCGCAGCGCGAGGCCGAAGCCAAGGCCGGCAGCCCCCAGAGAGAAGGACGTAACGTACCCTTCGTCGACAAGCCGCAGAAGACGGTCATGGCCGACACGCTCGAGAAGGTGGCTAAGGCGCGCGGGCTCGGAATCACTAGTATCGCGCTAGCGTGGGCCCGGACCAAGGCGCCGTACGTCTTCCCCATCGTCGGCGGTAGGAAGATCGAGCACCTGAAGGCGAACGTTGAAGCGCTGGGCATCGAACTCACGCCGGATGAGATCGACGAGATTGAGAGGGCTGTCCCCTTCGATTTCGGCTACCCCCAGACCTTCTTGGGCGGGCCCAATGGTGCTAGACACCCGGGAGACTTGTGGACGACGAAGAGATTTGGCCATTTTGACTGGGTTGCGCCACCTCAGGTATGCGTCAAACGTGGGGAGATGCTCGCACGCTTCGTTCACTAACTTACCTATATAGCCTCCCAAACCTCATGCGCTATGAATCGAAGGGGTTGGCGGATATGAAATTCATCATGACCTTCCTCCATGTACCATACCTTGGCACTCAAGGAGCTAACGAAGGAAAAGCGTCGGAATCTCCTCTCGGCATATATACATAGAACAGGAGGACGCACGGCAAACCAAGGGTTTTATTCGGAGCTGGATATTTTAGTAGGCAGATAGCTTTTATCACTAACACTCCTTTGCATGACGAGGCGACTTGAATATAATAATGGTATCGTAGTCTTACGAGGGCTGATGAGCTCCTACCACAGCTTTCTTACCACACTTGCCACGCCTCTTAAGCTTCCTACTCTAATCCGCACGTAAAAATCTCAGAAATAGGTAAGTTTGAATAGAGATCTCTGGGTTAATAGACTAGCCCTCATAAAACTCGGCTAAATGACATTTATAAAACTCCTTACTACCCGGATATCGTGATTTTTCTTTTTTAAATAAAAGAAAGAGAAAAAAAAAAAAACATAGCGCCGACTTAAGAAGCTTACTAGTGTCGACGATTGCGCCACCACTTCGTCAAAGAGAAGGCTTGCTTGGCGACCCGAGGAGGACTTTGATCAACAGGCCTATTATTCTCACCATCTACTCCAATCCCGACTAACAGCATGACGTGTTGGGTCCTACGACGATCTGAAGACATAGGTCCGGCTACCTGCCCAGGACGTAAGGTGCTTGGTGGTGGTGCGTTGCCCTCTCGATGCTGTCGCCAGAGCTCGTTCCATTGGCTCTGCCTTCGGTCTTCTTCGGCCTGTTCCTCGGCGCGTAGGGGCATCGGCAACTTGGCTATTCTATCCCGGATCTCATCCTGTCGGGCTCGCTCTCGATCGACTTTTTCTGATGTGAATGGCGTATCCGAAGTTACTATACAATAATTTAATTAGTGCCTTTGGTTTTTCCATCTATTCATATGTGTGCGCGCGCGCGTGTGTGTGGGATAAAAGGGGGAGGGCAGGTGGTATTTTGGGTGCCTACTATCTTCTATGAAGATCTCCGAGAGGGAACGGATCTCCTCGCGGCAGCTCTCCACTAGAGAGATGCCGAAGATGCCGCAATGTTCGTTGCATGTCGACTCGGGCGGACCGATGCGGTCGTGATATCTCGAGAAAACATTGAACTCATCGATCAATGCGTTGCTGAGGATAACTCTCACGGGAAGCCTCCTGATGACATGGAAGTCGCACCTGATGGGTGCTTCGTCGGGGCGGAACTGCCACCTTACATCCTTCACCATGCCATCGGTCATCACTTCGGATCCGTCGATAAACTGGACTTTCGATCGGTAATGCCGCTTGTGGTAGATCTTCAAGCCGAGCTTCTTAGCGTAGCGCCGAGACATCACCATGATATCCGAACCCGTATCTGGGACCGCCATACACTGCTTGTCATTCAGGTATCCGGACAGGAACTCTTGCTGGTCCCCGATCAGGTTCAACGAGATCCGCCCCAGACTAGGAAACACTCTCTTTAACCTATGAATATACCTGGTGTAGGTTTCGGTTATTTTGAGGAAGCTTCCGCCGAGTATTAGGTCGTGCGATGTGGCGGGTAGAGGGAGAATGGCACAGGGAAGCTGATGCACAGTCTTCTCCCCCGCAAACTGGTATTGTAAAAACACCTGTCCCTGCGAAAGTAGTCGACGCCCCGAGGGAAGTAGGATTTCGCCCGTTGTCCGAGGCAGTGGATTCAAGTTCATCGACCTGGCCAGCCTTTCGGATATAATGTTCTGGTTGGCACCGGTATCAGCATTCGCGACTATGGTGTGCCCGTTGATGCTGCCGTGTATCTCGAACATTCTTGCTTGAGCTTGGAATCTTGTCCCAGGGTCGAGAGAGTTTAGCACTTTCGTGGTCTTTCTAGTCATGCACTCCCACATTTCTCCGAACCGATAACTGAATTCCATTCCTTTTAACATACTCGTTCTTTCCCGCGACATAGAGGCCCTAAAGTCGAAACAGTTTAGCAGTTTCTCAGTAAGACCCCGCACCCCTTCTAAGCACTCCTCCATTTCTTTCAATATACTCGTTCTTTCTCGTGATATAAAGGCCGCAAAGTCGAAAGAGTTAAGCGCTTGAGTGGTCTCTTTAATAATGCATTGCCACGCTTCTCCTAACTAATAATCAAATTCCATTCCTTTTGATATACTCGTTCTCCCTCGGAACATAACGGCAGCGATGTCTATGTCAATATCCTCGATTCCACAGTTGACGTTGGTTCGCAGTCTTTCCTATATTCTCCAAAGGCCACCCAGTGCTCGGAACACGGCGAGCACTTTAGGATTAAACAGCTCGGAGTGATCTCTAAGGCTGGAAGTAAAAGGGATTGTCTAGCACTTCAAAGTCGGCCCCCGTTCTGGGATCCGGGAGCCGGACTTTTTAGTGCCTATTCTCGTTATTGAGTGGTGCGTTGGTGGTAAAGCCGGTGTTTACAAGGACGAAATTTGGCGGGGTGATGTCTTGAAAATATATCGCTCCATTCTAACAAGGATAGATAGATGAGGTGTAGCAACCAAGAGGGCTATGCATGCATAAATATACACGACGGTTGTGGTCGTTGTCTGCCTTGGTTACCACACTATGCGAAGTAGGCCCAATTGAACTTGGCCGATACATACGAATTGGGGGCTGAGGTCTCGCGGATGATCAGGTGGTCGTTATTGGACGGCGTAAGGAGGGGAGGGGAAGTACGTGTATTGCCACAACACTGCCCTACAATACTTAGTCGTACTTGGCACACAAGATAGCCTTACAGATAAAACATGACTGCATAAGCAAGGACAGCGGATAAGAGCGTTTGCCCGAAGGCCATCCCGATATCTACCGGCCATAAGTAACAAAAATCTTAGCTCAGAATGCTTTGGACTTGGGGAAATAAATCATGAGCGACGAAGAGGGTGGGTTCATTGGAAGGCAAGGAGGCTACATAACAGCAGCGGCATGGCTCGCGCGAGACGTCGATAACGAGGCGCTTGTTTTCAGGAAGTTTGACCGGCTCTCAGCTGTGAACCTGCTGTATCTGCAGAGCGAGATCCTCGAGATCGAAAAGCGGCTGGACGATATCCATCTCCTCACGGTTCATAGCCATGACATGGACCTCAAGGACGCCGCGAGCACCTGGGAAACGCTCGTTGCCCAGTGTCAGAACGATAAGCCGTCGCATTTCCGACAAGATGCTCAGGATCGCATGACTCTCATAAGAGAGCTCCGAGTCAAGTTGAAAGAATACCGTAATGAGCTCTTTTCACTATATATATTTCTTTTCCCTTAAGGAGACGGAGGCAAAAAGACGACGTGTATAGCTAAGATTTGGAACCAGATGAGGCGCTGCTACTCCAAAGCCAGATAGCGCAGATGAGACACCCGGAGAACCGGGTTCTAGCGGCCGTGAGACATTTCTTCCAGCGACCCCATCCCATCCTCGGAGGCAAGGCAAAGGCATTCCTGGACGACGCAAAGGATCTTATCGCGCTCAAGGCACCCACTGAGACAGATATCTTGTCGAGTTTCTTAAGACGGCATTGGGCCTCAGAGGTAAGTCGCGTCCAGTAACGAGGTTTGAGAGACGATTATAGTCGCCATGCTAATATAGACCGACTAACGTGTCCTATATATAGAAAGAATTATCACATGATGGAGTGAATCATTTCGCCCGCTTTAGCGAACAATCAATCTCCATCGCCGTCAACCTGATAACCATCGTCGTGGCGGCGGTCTTCCTTGTAGGGCCTATCATAGGATTAGATTTTGCCCGGAGCCCGACCGCGAAACTGATCATGATCTCCCTCTTCACGGTTGCATTTGCGGCCAGCATCGGACTCATTACCACTGCGAAGAGGGCAGAAATTTTCGCCGCTACTGCTGCGTGCGTGCTCTCTCATGCAAATCTTCTCATATTTACAGTGCCGCAAATGCGTCCATACGGATTCACACTGACCTATATGTTTATAGATACGCCGCTGTGCTTGTGGTATTTGTCAGCAATGGTGAGCTTTCGCCAGGCTAGGATGGTTAGGAATTACTTGCCTCAGTCCCCAGGCTTCAATTATATACAGAAAAGGGCGTGGTAATTGGTGTTGTATTGGAAAAGTCAGAATGCTGAAACGTATCCATATGGGAACCATACCCCTAAAGCAGCATTCCTCTAATATCTGCCACTATAATGTACCTACCTAATTATAAGGTATAATAGCGCTATTAAGCGCCGTAATTACAGCACTTATAACGCATAGCCTTCTATAATGTTTTAGCCAATTAAAACGCGAGACCTCGCCAGTCGCTTTTATTACATAATATCCTCATTCGGCTTCGATATCTTATACTTGTAACACACACACATACACCACTGTCTATTCAACTGTCCAATGCGGACGTCAGTCTGCCAGTCAGATTGATAATTTACCTAGGGTAGCTATTGAATTGGCTGTTAGATAGACTGACTGATTGTGGATAGATGGATAAGTTGACTGATCTGTCAGTTAGTACATCAGTATAGCTGTATGGCTCGATAAAAAGCTTCGCTGTAATTGTAAGGAAGTGCGCGCTGTAGCTCACTAAATCTACAGTAGGTGGGCTACAGTGGTTTATAGCCTTATAAATAAAAAAGTGCATAATGGATATTAATGTAGTTATGTATCGCACGTTCCACTCTGATGCATCTTATATAGTCCACTTCCATGTTTCCCTTTCCTTCAAGTCCTAGGACCATCGAAAATTCCCAATAGATACCACAGCAAAGTTAACGAAGATCTCGGAAGAGTCATTTTGGCCCGGTGCCGGATAGGTAGTTCCTCGTGAAAAGGCAAGTCAATATTCACTATATCCCGTACATCCCAAGAACCCTCTCACCAAGCACCACAGACTTAAAATCGTTAGAATTAAGTAGTATTATCATTATTACGCAAAGATATCCGAAACATCTAGACCGATGCTCTAGTTAGTGGTATATAAGGTATAGACATGACATGCAAATCGTCTTGGACTAATATCGTGCAAAAACAATACTATGCAGACATCCCATATCCCATCGTACATAGGCGCCATCACCTATCTGAAAAACCCCCCAAAACAATTGATCCCTAACATCCCTTCGCATCGCTCCCCATGGTATGAACACACATACATACATGCATGCTCGCTCGCTCGCTATTCGCTATTCGCTGGCCATGCGCCCCGTCGCTTCCGTGAACTCCGCCGCTTTTGTGGAGATAAGTCTTGGTATAAATATAAATATAAAAAAAAATAAAAAAATAAATGATAGATCTTCCCACCCGTAAAACAAAGTAGATGCGCGATGATCAGCGCAGATTAGTGTTTGTATATTGTAGTAAATGTGTTGTGTTATACCACCTTCAACGTGCCCGTCCTACCAGGTACCGAGTTATACGCCTTGTACTCGCGTTCTCTCTCCCTCGCCTTTTCCCTTTCCCTTTCTCTTTCCCGGTCCCTGCTCCTTGGCGGTGGGTGCGATCTTAGAGGTTCCAGATCCCGGTCGCTGAGACGACCGGGTAAGGATGGCACGGGTGGTACGTCCATCGCTCCTGATGAGAGACGTGGTGGGGGGGCACCCTGAGTTTTACTCCGTGTCCGAGCCAGACTCGGAAGGGGCGCCGTATTCGGGGGGCGACGGAGAGCGCTTCGGGGCGGGATTTCGAGGTCCCCACCTGATTTGTTCGAGTTCGGGACGGTGATCAAATCAACCAGATGTGTCATGCCTTCAGGCGCTTTTACGCCATGACCTTGCTTCCCTTTTGACCATTGCGGTGGTTCTTGGAACGTGGTTTCCAGATTGACTAGTGGTTTCGGTCGTTCACGGCGGTTCGAATGCGACATCCCAGTGGGTTGTGAGCTGAGAGGGTGGGGATGTTCGTGTGTGAGGTGTTTCCCATTCAGAGGAAGAGGGGGAGGCCGTGATGATGAGGTAAGTGATGGTTTACGTGTATGCGATTGCGAGCGCATTACACCTGCGGAGGTGCTTGGCCGACCAGAAGAAGAACCAACACTGCGTTGTCGGGCAGAGTGTTCGAGGGCTGAGGGGAACCAAGGAGAGTCTGGTGTCTGAGGCGGCGCGTCTTCAGATTTCCTGTTGAGAAGTGAGGGCCCCTCGATAAATCCGTCATCTCTAGACAGTTGACGTCCTCGTTCTGCCTTGTCCATCTCGATATGGGCATGTTTGCGTTCTTCATACCCCTCGGCGAGTAGACCAGTACCGGTGAAACCATCGACGGTAGTCGAATTGATGCTGTCTACCAGCTTTCGCTCACGCCTGCTCTCCTTTCCATCCTTCGTATTAAAATCCCGATGATGCGCTGGGATATCTTTCGGCATAGTCGACACATCTGGTACTGGAGGTAAGAAGTCCTGACCAAACTGAGACAGTCGCTTATCGAAACGCTTCATATCGAGAAGTGGCTCGAACTGACCGATCGAGTACGGAGTTTCATCTACTGACACTCGGAGACGGTGACCATTCATCGAAGCGACATTTATTGACTTCTTCGGCGTCTGGCTTACTGTAGGTAATGTGAGTTGAGGCGGCTTGTCGTCTATCTTCCTGATCGAGATTTTCCTTGACGCTTTTGGAGCTGCAGGTCTACGATCCACAAGATACCGACTGCGCCAGCCTTGAACCTTTTCCCAGAACTGGGCAGCGATCTTCGGGTCCTCTGTGCAGAAATACTGGACGTAGTTTTCAGTGTTCAAGAATACCGTGGTCTTCTCTTGACTCTTGACCGCGAAACAATATCGCTTAGGAGGCTTGATGTGTCTGCGCATCTGCGACTCCGTCGGCGTGTAGATGTCGTAGTCGGATAGGCGACACAGGCTCACGGTATCCTTGTCCGTCGAGTTGGCATTCGGCTTCTTCGCAGAGAGAATTTGCCCGTTTTCAAGAAGTGTGATCCACCTCTTGTTCCACTTTCCAGGGCGATTCGAGTGGTACATGTACAACTGGAAACCTTCCGGGGGCTCGTCACGATTTGGAACTGAGCTAATATCAAGTTCATGACGTTCTTCCTCAGAATGCGACGTGGCCACTATCAATTGATTTTGAGTATCCCGATCCCAAGAGTTCATGACGTCCCGGATGGTTTCGTAGCGCCTTAGGCGGCGTTCTAGACCCAATATACCGTAGGTCTCTATAACGACACAAGTCTCTGGAGTAATTTCGTTGGAGCCCATCATATTAGAAGTCTGAATTATAATGTCATCTGGCGTGGTCTCTGGTGTGACCTCAAGGCTGAGAGTATGCTGTTTGTAGCGCACTGCGATATTCTAGACATTGGGTTAGCACATGTAAGCTTCTCGACAGACATCCGTGTTCCACACTTACTCGGTCACCAGCGTTGATAGCAGAGTGCGGCGCATCCGTCTGAGGGACAATGCCTTTACCGCCGGGCTCTATGCCAGCTTGGAACGGTTTCGTGGGCTCAATACTGGTATTCGAGGACGTGGGTGAGAGTCCAGGCGACAGGCCTTCTTTGTTTTTCCGACCTTTCGTCAAGAGAACGAACTTCTCAATTACAGGGCTTCTCGGTTTATGCGACTGTGATTGAGCCATTGTTCTTTGCGAATTTGCCAATTGTAGCTCTAATCTTTCGAGGTCCTTCTTCTTCTGCTCAACTAATAGTCGATGGTTTTCTGCTTCCAAGCGCGCAATTTCTCGCCTGGCTGCTTCATCCTCCTCTTCACTGTTTAGCCTATTCCGCCGCCCATCACGGCTAGCGAGCCTCCGCCATGCGCTCTCTTCACTCTTTGTGCTCTTCACGCTTTTCGCGGTGCTAGGCCGCCTCTGATATTGGTCGGCCATACTTCGACGCAGCGTGTGCCCTCGCGTAGTGTCGGTATGGCGCAGCTGGTGTCGCGGAGGAGAATCTAGCAAGGCAACCGGGGCGTCACTCTCCTTTTGTGTTATACTGGCAGTCCTTATCTGGCGTGGTATACTTGGCACAGGGGGGGCTATCGGAGGTTCCCATGGGGGTGGTGGATCGGAATTAATTTTCTGGGTTGCATCGACGTTGACAGAAACGCTACCTCCCCGTCTACGGTAGCGAGACATGGATCGAGCAATAGTGCTACTAGACGCGGCACCATGCTGCTGTTGCTGCTGTTCACTACTTTCTCGGCGGCTACGTTGATTCATCATTTTGTCTGCCGTGGTTGCGGTCATGGAAAAGCTCCTATCTGTTAAACTTTTGGTTCGCCAATTTTCTGTGTTCTCTAAGGGGAAGTTCAGACGAGAGAAGAGTTTGGGCGGCGAAGGTGTGGCCTGCACGGTGACCGTCTCAGACCCTGTCGACATCGTGCCAGGGTTGTCTGTGGAACCAAACCGCTTAAAGATACAGTAGGTATCAATGGGGGCACAACGAAGGTGAGCTGTGCCACTTGGCCCGCTGGCCCGCAACACAGATAATAATGGCACTCGGCAAGGTGCGCAAGTTGCGCAGAAACTGATCGTCCCAAATAAGCTTATAAGAGCAATGGTCAACAGTGAACCTAGGCTTATTCGAGAATGAATATGACGATGGGGCAAGAGACGGCGCGCGGAAGTTGGCGCTGATTCTTAGCACAGACAACAGCACTAGACCCTTGAAGCTGGGACATAGTGTATTCTCTCCTTTTCTCTATGTATACTCTATAGCGCATGATGATGAGGAGGATTGGTGTACGAAGTAATGGGGTCAATTGAAGAGAACTAGGTATAGCGTCGTCGTGTCCATTTACACCCGTGACCAACCACAGATGGTTCGGGGGTGATCTTGTCGCTAAGAGGATTCAGTCAATCAAAGAGACTTGTCAAATTTGGCAGATTGCCGAGAGGATCAACTATTGGCAGGAAAATTATAATATCATGACGGGGGGTTGGTTCCCATATCGGGTCTGAGCATGTGGAGTAGGTGTCAAAACCATCGCGAGAAATGTTTCGCTGATGCGGTTGGCATGACGAGCAGAAAATAGCGAAGGGTAACTATATCTTGGCATAATGATTTTGTTATGCAGGGGTTATTTCAGAGCATCGTTGGAAGACAGGGGAATCCCGCATTACGCATTGCGTCAGTGATCACTGGGTCCGTTAAGAACCGGTACGGGCCCTATGACAGGCCAGTGACAGGTCAATGACAGAAAGCTAAAAGTCGCAATTTGGTGATAGCGCACGATTGGTTCCACTACTTGGCAGGTACACATGTAGGTACAGACCGAGATCAGGGTGGGAACGCATGTCGTACTTTCAACATTTTGAAGTCGACATGTGGCAGGCACGAGATTTGTGTAAGACAAAGTTATAATGGTAGCAAACATTCCAAAACTTTATTCACTTCAATGTTAGATGACTTCCATTCCTACCTTTATGGTTCCTAACAGAAGGGTTGCAAGTACAGAGAGAGCCTTCTTAGAGAAAAGAAGGGGAAAAGAGCAAAATAGGCTCAACAAAAAATATTAATGCGGCTGAAAAGATTTATTAATTTCGTACATATAAGCTGAAAACATAGTATAGGTAGATAAAAGCAAGTTGTCTACGGTATCAATACCGACTATGGGAACTTAAGACGGCGGTTATCAGCTGAAGTACCCATATATTGGTGGAAGGGTGACCGTTGATTATGAGAGTATCAGAATGAAACATCCAATCTTCAATAAATTTTATTTTGATGCAAGATGAATAGATGAAGGAATAACATACCACTTGCATGACTCACTTATCCATAATTGATGGTCGTTGATTCATCCCGTGCCTACGTACCTACTCTTATCCCGCATAAACTTTCCAGTTTTCGTGTTTAATTTATCCTCGGCGATCTGAAATGACCTGTCTCGTGCCAAATATTTATACTGAGAAATTCGTGTTGCATAGGCACTCAACTTGAGTAAGGGGGATGAACCTTTGGCCAGAACCGTATAGAATCAAACGTCTGACTCCCTTACAGACATTTTCATGCACTATGAGCTGATGTCTTAGACCCTTATTTTCTGAAGGCCTTGACATTCCATCTCCACCAGCCGCTGAAATCTTGTGTAGACACGTCAATGCCGATATCCTTAAGCGCCTTCGTGCTGAGGTGACAGTCGTATGGTCTCTGAACCGAAGCATTGGGATCATTCCCTTCGGTGTTTGGCTCAATAGCAGCAGTTGACAAGCCCATAATCTCGCCAAACTGTTGGCAAATCTCGTATTTCGTGTACTTGTCCTCTGACGAGAACTGTAATATGTAAGGAAGCTTGGATGGATCCTCAGAACCCAGATATTTGGCGGCAATGTCTGCAGGGCGTCAGCAGTTGGCAGATACAGATGATTAGAATAGTATACGAGGAACATACCGCGACACACTCGTCCTACATCCTCGGTCTGCTACGTGTTAGCATCCCACACAAACTCAGGCCATTTTAGAATTAAACTAGTGCAAGGGGAAGGCAAACAAAGTTAAGATATGTATCACATACTGCGACCACGTTAGCTTTCATGGAGAGAATTGGACGTATGCCATCTCGACGCAGGGTATTTCACACATACCATTAGTAGGGTAACGAAGCGCCCAGTGATCCATTTTGATCTTGGCGCCTGGTTCTTGCGCCTTCCACACCGTTTCCATAAGCACGTTCACTGCGCTCTCTGACGGTAACTCAGCATCGCCATATAAGACGGGAACTCGAAGGACCACTCCTAGCCCGGCTTTCCCAGCCTTTTGGTACTCTTCCAAAACAACATGTTCCCCATCAAGTTTCGTCTGCCCATATAAGTTTGTAGGCTGTGGTTTTGCATCGGCTTCGTAGGGCGCTTCGCCGGGCTTGCCTGAGAAGACGTAGTCGGTGGATATGTAGATCAGGAAGATATTCCGAGCTGCACATAACGAAGCAAGCATTCTAGTGGCCTCGACGTTTATGGCACGGGCAGCTCTGGGGTCCTTATCGCACATATCTGGGAATCGATTCGCAGCGCCTGACAAGTGTCAGCTCCCCTGGTTCTCCGGAAGATACGAGTTGGCTGCGACTAACAGTGAACTACAACCCGTGGCCTTACATGCGATAGAGTGTCAGCTAGATTCTACTAGAGGTAAAACTTTCACTGGTATTAATTCAAAAGTAGAGGCATACTTGACTTTGTCCAATGTAGCTTCAACCTGGTCCTGCTTCAGGAGGTCGACTTTAAGGATTGACGACCCATCAGCGCGAGAGTAGCCTGTACCTGTAACCTTCCAATCGCCTCTTTCGAAAGCCTTAACTACCTGCCTTCCGAGTAGGCCGGTGGCTCCAGTCACTAATGCAGTCTTGTCTGACATATCTGGCTGTTTATTAATCGACCGAAAGAGATCGTGCAATTAGAGGCCAATTTAAGCTGAAGCTTTGAAGTTGACAACAGTGAGGAGCTTGAGGGACATCTGAAGGTTGATATCGTCTCATAGTGGGGGCGGGGCTTTCGTCATCATGGATGCTCCCCATATAAAGTGGAGCCACTATAACTTTCATGTTTAGGGGAGGGTGATATGAAATAGGGGCTGCAAGAGACGCACACAAGGCTAATAATATCAATTGCACCCTCTTGTTCCTTAATCCTGCTCTCTTTACTCGTAGTTGTTGGCTAATGAATGGTTATCAAGTTCCCAAGAATAGAACCATCCTTGGGAACGAGGAGATAATTTCTATTTCCATTTCGTTATATCTGATACGCTTCACCATTCTCTCCTCGAGGCGCTCTTCAAGTCATCTACATTCAGGATATCTGCCCCTTCTTCCATCAAAGTGTGCCAGACGTTGTTTCTAACCCCAACTGGCCAGCCTGGCGTGTCCCAATATCGGACTTTGAGTCCTCTTCGGTGGGCTCCTTTGATCTGACCGCGGATCTTCCGAATTTGGTCATCATTGAACCCGGTAAGAACATACCCTACGGTTTCTCCGAAACTGGTACTGGCATAGAATGAGTTTGTCTCGTCGTATGTGGTGGTTTCGTTTGGGGATGCCAAGTCTAAAGCATCAGGATCCTCCCACATCTCTGCAAGAGGTGCGTCGAAAAACACGTCTCTATATGTCGAGTTCACCACTAAGTCAAAGGGCGCGTTCCCCGTGCCTACAACTGTCACTTGGCGCTGATGAACAGTTCCATCTTCAAAGTACGTCAACCAGCCTCTTGACCTTAGAGGCTCTAACTGGTCTAGGACATGTGGCCAAGTCTTGGCTCCATCAGTCTTGAAGTCCACAAGGAGTATAACAGTCTGCTCCGGATCATAATCGAAGACTCCACGGCGTGTGTCGTTGTATAATTCCGTTCTCGGGTTCGTTCGATTAAGCAAGTCTACTAAAGGATTCACGTAAAGGGATTGGAAAGTGCGATTTGGTGTTAAGGCGGCTGTGTCATGTCCGACGTAGAGTTCCGGATCATCATCGAAAAGCCAAACGTCGGCTTCGACTCCAATGCAGCCAGCATGCAAAGCCGAGAAAAGAGGCACCTTGCGCCAGTAGTCATTATGTGAATGACACGGAATTGGTACAATATCTCGAAGAAAATCTGTAGGGTACCAGGCTAATCCTTCTGTTCCTGAACCTGGCTTTCCCCAGTTGCCGAAAATTTTGTCCGGGTCATTTTCTATACCCCATAAACTTCTAGCAGTAGAGAGAAGCAAATGTATAAGCAATATAGCGGCTCTGCATTTCCGGGTTAGCCATATAAATCGATGGGGGCCATGTCTCGGTAGTAGCGCATACAGTATAGTTAATCCCCATATACTACCACATGTGAGACGACCATGCCACCACCGCCTCTTTGGGGGACCTCGCGTTACACCGTCTGACTCTATTCTTGGTGCAGCATTGTACTCATTCTCCTCGGTAGCGTCAACAGGTACATAATTGTGTTCACGTTGTCGGTTCCAGAGGCTACTTAATGATAGTTTCTTCTCGGGGCGCGTAACGTTTACCATATTTATAGAATTAGATAGGATTTTTATCTTTACTCAAGTGATAGAAGAGGGAGCATTGAGTGAACGACTTGCTCTGTGTAGTTCTTCAGCAGTCGATTGGTATGGACTGATTGGTAAGAATAAATCGGAACTAAACAATTGAGACGGGCAGGCTCAAGAAATATGCTTGATTAATGGCAAAACAGTTTACAAAAAGACATTTCTGTAGATTAATAGCTGAGAGGACGACATCATCTAGTTTGAATTCTAATTATGGAACTGAATTACCTCGTCCATTCATGCATGTGAATATTATTGCAGTTGATGGATGGTTCGGACTTTGCGGCACAGATTGATCCCCTGAGCTTACATAATTGCCAATAGGGATGCCCCACCATGATAAGCTAAGCTTCATTCGGTTAGGCAAATCTGTCTCTAAGTGTGGGGCACGCGTTATCCAAGACAGCTAAGAGTCGAAAGTTTTGGGAGCATCCAATTGCTGAATTCTTATCACACTTCACTTCACATCGTCGGCCTGTTGGAAGGACTGAATCTAGGGCAAGATGCCTCACAAACATACGCGCAGGGAGAAGGATCCTGATACGTAGGTACCACGATATCCTAACGAGCTCCATATATAGCTAACTCTCTTCCTCAGATATGATCTACCACCCTCGCAAATCGCAAAACCTCTACCTGTGAAGCCGCAGTCGCAGGCGCAGAAAGGCGATGCGGGGAAGCAAAAGCCTAGTCAAGCCGGTCAGACTTTGAAGCGAAAACGAAATGGCGTGCAGAAGGACGATGCGCCTCGCGCGTTCAAGAGGCTGATGGCCTTTGCTGAAGGCAAGAAACCTCGCTCTGGACTCGACAATGGTGACGAACCAACCGGGAAGAACAAGAAAAAGAAAGTAACTGCCTCACCAAACCCGGACGCCGAAACAAAAGAAGCACGACAGCTCCCAAAAATCAGACCTGGTGAACGCATGTCGGACTTCGCGGCTCGCGTTGACGTTACTCTCCCCGTTGGTGGATTAATCAATAAGTCAGTCAGGAACGGCAAGGATCCCTTGGGACTCAAAGTATGGCGGACAAAGAAGGAAAAGAAAATGCACAAAATGTACGAAGAGTGGCGGGAGCAAGACCGAAAGCTTAAAGAGAAAAGAGAAGAAGAATTAGAACTCGAGGCCGAGAAAGAGCTGGAGGAGGAAGAAATGGGTGTCACATGGAAACTCAACTTACAGACCGGCGGCAAGAAGAAAAAGAAGAAGGGGAAGAAGACGAAATATTTGGGTGAGGTCGCTGACGCGGACGAAGATCCGTGGGAAGCATTGAAAAAGAAGCGTGGTGAGACGAAGGCCAGTCTCCATGACGTCGTGCAAGCACCACCGGAGTTCACCGCCAAACCTCAGAAGAAGTTGACTATCGGAGACGCGATAGTTGAAGTCGGTGGTATCCCAAAAGCAGCAGGAAGCTTGAGGCGGAGAGAAGAGCTACAGACTGTCAGAGATGACATCGTCGCCTCCTACCGGAAGATGATGAGCGAGAAGCGACCATCTTTACATACTTCGTGACGTTAGAGCACGATCCATATTGGCGTTCATGAACTAGATACCCCGAATATTAAGACTTGGTCACGACAATATGAATACTTCACGTATGGTCTCGCATCGAACAGTTATTCGTTATATTAAACAGACATCTGGACTTGTTATCTTGTGAATGGGTGTGCAAGAGTAGATCTCCGCTGAATGGTCGGAGATAAATAGGGTTATACTATTCTCCTACGTATACCTATGCTTTGCTACCGAGGTAATTTTGCATCAAATCCAGCGGTTTCCAAATTCAGTTGGCCACGTCAAATCTATTGAAAACCGAAGATGGATACTCCGGGCGAGACTATTTGGTGATGTGGCTAGTAAGAGATGGATCACAAGCGACTTGATAGTAAGCGCTCGTACGGAATCCGGGCAGATTGTCATGCTCCAAGCGTATACTAAAGGCTAGTCAAAAGGCCTTCTTATTATACAATTTACTATTTCGATAGCGGGAGTCCTACTGTGGTTGGTCTACCTTCGTCAATACCTAAGGCAGATGCTATGGTCACGATTTTAGAATCTTACGAATTGCGAAGATCTTTAAATATCAAAGGTCATAGTATTAAGCTGCGCGTGGCGAAGTACGATATCTTGCGTCCCGTTTTGATTTTCGTAAAGAAAGTGTAACGAACCCCGGCTAGCTTCCCTCGACTGATCAAACCCTTCCTGGACTTTTACCCCTAACCCGTAAAAGAACGCCAGATCTTCATACCATCAACTTAGTATCTCTCTAGGATCCATGCTCGGCGTTCCTCGGAACTCATGGGTGCTAGGAATGCTATTTCTCCATTCTTGATGTCAATGTATCTCTTTACAACATCAGGATGTAGCATGTCGATCAGGTCCTTATCCGTTCCGAGCACCTCGAGCGCCTCTCCCAAGTTCTGAGGAAGCATTTCAGTTATACCCAGCTCCTTTCTTTGCGGCTCAGCAAGACTAGCAGGATCCACCTCGCAGTCGCGAAAGGTGAGAGGCGCCTTGTCGATGACCCCCTTCGTTCCGGCAGCCAGTATTGCGGCTACTGCCAAGTACGGGTTTGCCATGCCGTCCAACGCTTTGAATTCCCAGTGGCTCCCATCGATCTTTCGTAGAGGCGTTTCGCGGTTCTGGGTGCCCCATGCTACCCAACGTCCGCCTGCCCAATAGCCATCGACAGCCCTCTCGTAGCTTGCCGGGCTGGAATACGTGAATGCGGAGATAGCCCGCAGATGCTTCAGAATCCCGGCGTAGAAGGATTCATAAATTTGCGAGGGAGCAGCGTCACTACCACTTCCCGAAGTGACGGATATATGCGCGTGGGACGCAGTTCCGCAAGCATGAGCCCAAGGCTTTGGGTGTAAAGTGATACGGAAACCATGGCGAGCGGCTGTCGACTCGATGATTTGACGTGCATGGAGAAGCGTATCACAAGCTTTTAAGGGTTCAAAAGGCGGGAGGACGATCTCATACTGTCCCGGCGCGCTCTCAGCATGGAGTTGCTGGATCGCGATGTCCGCGTCATCGAGCTCGGAATATATATCGTCAAGGACCGTGGCGAGACTACCCCTGTGGCCCCAGTCGGCAAGGACTCGAGATGTTGACCAAGAATGCCCATCGTGGGGGATAGGAAGGTACTTCTCTACGCCGTCGACGTTCTTCTGCATGGCTACAAACTCGATCTCGAAACCTACAAGGAATCCCAGGCCGTTAGTGGCAGCCTTCTCAACCGTCCGGCGAAGCACCGTGCGAGGGCACAGGTCGCAATCGAGACCGTCGACTTGTCGAAATTCGCCGTAACAGCTTGCATGATATGCGTTGGCGGGGCCGAGTCGCAAGCTCGACCAAACTGGATGCAAGTCATATACACCCGTCGCTGTGACTCCAGGAATCATGGCATCTATTTGGAGTATACCAAGGCAGGCTTTGGTTATGGATAGCTTTATCTGCTTGCCATTTTCGAGCGCTTGGTAAACTTCTTTGATCGGAATAAGTCGACACTTGGAGGAAGAAGCATAGTCCATCCAGTAGATGCGAAGGTATCGGGGTTCGCAATCCTTCAACCATTGAATTGTCATCTCTGAGTCGGAAAGCTTTGTTCCCGTGTTTTCGGCAGCACCCTGCGATGCGATCTTGGAGGATGTGGACGCCATGTTCTCGGTGATATTAAAAATTGAGACCTTTTTTTATCTCGTCTGTAATAAATCAGGAGGTAGGCAAGTGACCGATCACAACCACATGAGAGGGAGAAGTGGGAGACAAACAAGGAGGGAATGGGAAAGAAAAAGACGGATCGGATGTGAGAAGAAATCTTTAAATACATGTACCACCTGGAGGGTACCTACCTACTTACATGCTTGGAGGGTACATATAGGGTAGGCAAGGGTACCTAACGTACATGTATGGCGGGGTGTTTTGTACGACACGAGAAGGAAAACGCAATCAAATACAATTAGGTATAGTACTGCAGTACCTACAGTACCCTTATGTACATGTAGGTTGGTGTATTAATGGGAAAAATATTTTGAACGCTGATAAATTACATGTACCTACCTAGGTAAGGTATCACATTATGTACAACAAGAAGTTATTGGTGATATACGGTCGTACCAACATGTAGGTATTTTAAATCGGGTTACAACTTACAAAGGAAAGTCTTTCCTATCGCAACATCGATGACGAGAAATAGGTACAGTAAACCTCCAGTTATGTTAATTGGCAGTATTAATCGTGTGTCCAAATTGCCTCGACCTCATATCGACCCATTCGCCCGCCGTCCATCTCTCATCCTCTGGCTTAGGAATGGTCCCCGGCGTCAGACTCTCCAGTACTACATCATTCTCCGGTCGTACGAAGTAAACTACACTGTATCTGTTGTACGCTGCCTGCTCACCCGGCGCTGCCACCACCCGATGTTTGCCAGACGACACTGTACCTCCCGAGAACTCCACCATGGCATCGCCCAGGTTCAGAATCGCGCAGCCGGGGATGGGTAGAACCCATTCCCAAGCCTTGGTTTCAGGGTTTTCGATCTGCAGGCCTCCCATCCAATTAAACAGCAGAGTAACGGACCCGAAGTCAGTGTGCGCGAAGGTATTTATTCTAGTTTCCGCCTCGCTGCGAGTGAGTTCCGTATTGGCCGCTTCATAATCGCCAGGGCCGAAGGCCAGCCGGAGATGATCGCCGCTCTCACATTGGATCTTGTGTCTCGAAGTCATCTCCTCTGGCTTTATGCCTAGTCGCGAAGCCAATATCTCCAAGATGAGCATGCCGATGTTATGGGCTTTCTGGATGTAGTCGATGAGCATCGGGCGAACATCCTGGAAGATAGGAGGGTAAGGAACCGGGTTCTCATGTTGTCCTAGGATATCGTCCTTGCTTAGGTTCCAAAATTCCCCTCTGTCGTGACGTTTATAAGGGTCGTGCTGAGCCACGATACCTGCGGCCTTGTAGCCGAAGAGGGAGCGATATCTGGCCACGGCTACCTCCTGTTTTTGTTCAAGCGGAATACGGAATGCCTGATGGGATAGTGCTTCGAGCTTGTTGGCCATGGCCACGACAGACCTACCAAGCTCGCAAGTCGTACAGTCTAGGTAGAAAAACCCATGGCTACGGCAAGCATCCCACAGGTCTGACTCTGCCGCCGGGTCCCGCTCGATGAGGCTCGCTAGCGAAATACGCTGAATATGTGCTTGTGGCAGGTGAGTGGGAAAGGGGGGCAAAACATCCGGTGTGGTAGTCCGAGCAATACCGTACGCCATGATATCACGTATCTGCTTAGAAAGGCTTGTAATGTATGCTAGTTGTAAATTAGCTTTGAAAAGTGTTTCTGCGAATAGGCGGTAAAGTCTCAGGGGCAGTGAAAAGATTAGTTAGGTAGGCTACGAGGTGGTGTGGCATCCTGTTGAAATATCTGGTATGATAAAGGAGCATCTTAGGTACGTATTTTGGTAACTGCCCCCTTCATTGATCCATGTTATAGACTTGGCCCGGTGTGGGAGCCTGCAAGTAAGACGGAGGAACGGGGATCCTCCCGTTCTTAGGTACCATCACAGATCTCTCCCGGGCGCATAAAGAGTCCCCCACCAAATCCACACCATCGTAACCGTATAGGAAACAGATGCACGCTACCATAAATTAAGTTGTACTACAGATAGGAATATCAACAGGGCGATATTTGTGGAACGACAGATGCCGAGTGTGCTGTGCCCCTCGCGTGTAGATCAGGTTGCTAGTCGTCCAACTTCCGAGCCATAGTTCTCTACCATGTATAGCTACCTACCCAGGTAGGAAGTGATAATATGATGCAGACAGAGGAGGTCACACCTACTCCACCTAGATAGGATTCATATAAGTCGAAATATAAGGTATATGTGCGGTACAGAACATACCTAACATAGATAACCAATGAAGAGGGTAGAATACACGATACTGAAAATATCAACCAAGCAACCCTGACATCAATCATCCGATACCTTTTTCGCCTCAGAAACTCATCGACTACAGCCATTATACCTCGATTATGGGACCGTTGTAGACTTTACGGGCCCATATAAAGTAATAAACAACGCTAAAGATTACGACCGCACCCGTAACCAGGACCCCCCAATTCATGTTTTGAGGCGTCACTGGAGTTTGAACCGGCCAGAAGCTAAAGAAGAAGATGAAGAAGAGGTATGAGCAGGTGAAGACGTTATTAATGACCCCCAAAATGCCCCGGACATGCCAAGGGCCCCATGTCAGGTCTGTGCCTATGGTGTTGGTCTTTGAGCCGTCATCACGCAGCTGTCCGATACCACCGGTGAGCCGCCGCCAAAGAAGCAAAGAAGCAGCGATAAGGTAGGACCCAAGGACACCGGCCACGGATATGGATATGACACCGTCAAAAGCGATAGAGTTTCCGGCATTAATCAGAGAAAGCAGGGCAGCGATAACGGCTGCGGCAAGAACTGCGTATCGCGGGATCGTAGTCCGCGGGCTGGTCTTCTTAAGCACGCGCCACCCGGGGACGGCGCGGTCGCGAGCCAGGGCAAATAATACTCGCGACGTAGATGTGAGACATCCTGTCGCTGCTGTGAACGTCATGACTATAACGACTGAGACCATGAAGGCTGCTCCGGTGGTCGAACCCGTAGCCCTGCGGAGGATAGCCACGAAAGGGAAGTTCGGATCTTCTTCCAGTGCCGCATCGATATCGCCCATACAGTATAACGTGGCTATCAGCATTGCAAATCCCAAAGCCCCATTGATTAGGAGTGTTCCGATGAGCGATCGAGGTAACACAAGAGCGGCGTTTTCAATTTCTTCCGCCAACTAGAAAATGGGTAAGTCATCATCTGGCTAGGATAGAGAGCGAGCTGCACGAGAGTGCGCTTACGTGAATAGCACCGTCGCCTCCGAGGAAAGAGAAGACAGTTCCCATGATGCCAATGCAAAAGGAGAGTCCCTGTGTGGGCCAGCCACCGAGATTTGAAAACGTCCCGAATACTTCTTGAGTGCTTACATGGTCGCTTAGCAACACGAGGGGCAGTATGACACCGAAAAAACCGAGGATGTGAATTATAAAGGCAAAGCCTTCGAATTTCACCAATAGCTTGTTGAACGAGGTGTTTATGCCGTAGCTCAAAGCCACCCCGGCTGGTGTATTAAAACATTCCGTGTTAGCATTTTCATCCTTCGTTTGTAGAATATACCAGACATCGCCTCCTTAAACCGGATAGCGACGAAATAAGAACGCTTAGCTTACTATCATAATGTTAGCTAATTCATATATCGTAGAAATAGGGGGTTTTCTAGAAATCAAGGTCTAAAATGCTGGAACGACATATTTTTATACTTACCCCCAGAGCAACAAAGTTGCCTGCCAGTCTCGCATGTTTTTGCGATATTCGGGATGCGTCAGGAGCGCTATGCTCTGTATCATGGAGCCAGTCAGTAATCCACCAGATGCTGTCAGTGCTATCCATCCTGTCAACGTCAACCAGCCGGTGAGATAGCTAAGAAGCTTCTGGGCCCGAGAAGGTGACAACATCGCCACATAATGGTATTGGCCGCCAGAGGTCGGCGCCATGGAACATAGCTCGCCGAGCGTGGTGAATGTGGAAAGCATTCCCGCCCAGACGAGTATGTATCCATAGATTATCCCGGAGGGTCCGCCACTGTTGCTATTAGCACCCGGGATATCACATCTATGAAATGTTCCCAGTTGAGACATACTTCTGCAATCCCGATAGGAAGACACTAGACCCTGTTAGAAGGCAGGTACCTAAGGTGTCATCCAAATGAAGATGTTGTAGATAACCTACAATAGAGTTGCTTCCCAGGTAATGAGAACCGTACAGCTGAACCCAAGAATTGCCACGAAGCCGAAACTCCTTCTGAGGATGGGCTTCTTGCCCAATCGCTCCAAGGCTGCATCGTCTGGGGACATCACCTCACCGCCGATAGTGCGCAACTGCACCACCTCATCGGACACGGCCTTCGCAGACACTTTGGTGGTATCCATCTGCCTTGAGGAAAACAATTGAGACATCTGGAGCCTCAAGTTTGGTGCGGGCTAACTGTTCTGATTCGCGGACGAAAAACGCCAATGATTAGCACGCAGCTTGTGAGAAAAAAAAAATACGCGCTGAGGAGTTGCCGATCTTACCTTCGATCCAATATCGGCTACGAAAGGGAATAACTATGAGTCTTTATTATTAATATCAAGGTAGTCGTAGAAGCGCTTCCCTTGCATTTGGTGGCTTCTGAGAGGTAGGTAGGCTTATCAGTCGGGTCGGTTCTACAAAGCTCGGCCACCTCCCAATATAAAGACCTGCAGGTTTCACCTCATCTGCAGGATATCACACTCTTGGCGCAGCGATTCCATTACTGCTACCCTCTCCATCATTGCGACAATTTCTACCACAGAAGCTGACCACTGGTTTTCTGGTTTTTCCGGGCACCATTGCATATTCCTCTAATGACACCCACACAGCATTCCGTCGCATAAATCCGCAATTAAGTATTTTTCATAAATTGAAGATGTTGCGATTTATCCAATCATTGGCGAGGCAGAGCCTCACTCCTCAATCTCGCAAGATGAGACCAAGGTAGGAAAGTTACACAACCTTTGAAAGTGTCACAAGCACAAGCCTGCTGCAACGGATGTACCGGGCGATAATGGTACAATGGACTTCCAGCCTCGGCGCAATTGTTTCGGTGAGATTATGCCTCGTTCGAAAGATAGGATGCGTACAATGCTTGGCTCACAACACTTGCATCAAGCAAAAAGCTGCAACCAGTTTCCCTTATGACGATGGATGCCCTTTAGGCGACACTCGCGCGCCCAAGGCTCTCAGTTCAGAGTGCTTTCGATATCTTCACTGCCGATGCAAAAATGAGTGATGATATTGAAGTTCAGAGCGATCAGAGCACGCTCATCCAAATCATAACATGGTTTCTTTTCGTCGTCGCGATTTTCAGCGTCTGCGCTCGCCTAGGCACCAAATACATCACCACGCGGTCCCTTAAAAGGGATGATTTGTTCATTATAGTAGCTCAGGTACGCTTCATGCAATTCTCTCCTCATACAATGGCTATAGATCAATTAAAGATAGGTCTTTTTACTCGCGCAATGCATTGCTGTGTCGATCGCGACATCGCAAGGTCTCGGCAAGGCCTGGGACACCCTTACCGACAGTTCAATCAGCGGCATTCTCAAGGTATGAATCCTCCTCCATAGAAGCCGGATATGTCCGGTAGGAAGCTAACGGGGAAGTAACCAAGGCTGAGTATGCTAGCACGCCTCTGTTTATCCTAACGCTGGCTTTGATTAAATGGTCACTATCTGTTTTTATCGAAACTCTTACTCCGGATAATCTCCACAATCGATTGAATTTTGGACTTCGTCTAACTATTGTGCTCTGGGCACTGACTTCTATTCTCATATCCCTCTTCCAATGTCAGATGCCCGCACCATGGCAATACGTCGATAGCGAACGATGCATAGACCGAGTAAGTAGTTCTCTAGCAAGTGTCTTCCAATTGGGAAATTTAGTTTAATTGACAACATCAGCGAGCCTGGTGGACTTATGTAGCAACGCTCAATGCTGGAACAGAGTGTTTCACAGTTGTTCTGTATCTCATGATATTCTACACGATTCGCGTGTCTTGGACGAGAAAGGCGCTCCTATTATCGGTTTTCACTGCGCGGCTCTTGTAAGTAACTCGATCAGCTGGCATACGGGCCTGCGCCATCCCTTTGGGAGCCATGGCATTGCTGATTGTGAACCAGAGTGGCAGCAGCTATCCTGGTCCAACTCATCTTCTTCCGGCGCAAAGACCAGACTTCGGAAGATACCCCTATTCCGACGATACTCAACCAAGCCATACTAGCCCTAAGCGTAGTCACCGCATGCGTACCATACCTCCGTCCTTTCATGGAAAGCCTCGAGGCGGATGTCATCCACGTAGCGAGCAGCCTCATATTAGACGAGGAAGGCTTCCACCGGACCAGAACGGGCTCGGGTGGGCATTTGTTGAACAACATCAGCGGCTCGACGGCAAACGGTGCATATTCGCATAATTCCATTTCGAAACAAAAAGACATTTCTACTTCTTCTACTCGGCCCTTATCGTCTCCAACTTGCCTACCTCCTACATAGTGCAGCGCCTTAGGAGGAACCACACCGTACCTCTAGATATATACCGTACGAAATTCACTACGAATCGCTGGACCCAGAAGGTGTATTTTCTGAGTGAAAATTCACAAGAAATATATGGCGAGCATGCACCTGATGTACACCTTGCCCTTCAGCGTCACTTAACGGCAAGGCATATGGACCTCTTTCAATGGATAGGATGTAGCCTAGGTGCCTACCTGCCTACCATAGACCATCCATCACTCTCACCCATCTTCATTATAGTTCCCTAAGGGTTGGACAAAGAGTACTGGGACGGGACGGGCCGAAGACAGATGGTCAGAGGCTGACATCCTCCTGGACGTCAATACGATGGGTAAGCACTTGTGCCGGGATAAGAGTCCGACTTCTATCAGCTGGATCAGCCTTCGCAGCATCGCTCATTAAAATCCGGCAATACAGGACCAGTAGGGACAAAGAATAAGGGCAAGGACGAGAGAACCCAACGTGTACGAGACTCAGGGGTATATGGTGACCATTCGGTTATAAGCGTTTAGCATATTGTCATTATTTGCCTACCTACTTCTACGTTCCAAAGCTCACCTGCCAATGGTTTCGTGCTTAATGGCCTACTCACTCCTGGATCATCCGTTTTAGGCCCTTTACAATAAAGGTCCTACTGTCGCTTAGGGGTAAGAGATATAGCCTTATTACTATCACAATAATCACTGTAGGTAGCAATAGAAATCACATGTACTGGTGCGAGAACAAGGCTCTGGACATTGAGAACGTCTCACAATAAAGAATTTCTCGCCTATTGGTAGAGGTAATAACGCCGTGCTACTACATGATTGTAACCTCGGAATCCTCCGCCATCTCAGCCTGCTTTATGTTATTTCGTTCCATTAGACTAGGTATTTATGAGGATTTCATGTAGTAACTGCTGTGTAACCCAGGGAAAATGTTCGATTGTAACACAGGCGCATACGACCACTATTATGTTCCATCTGGTTGTGCCTAGAAATGTCGGTGTAATTAATTAACGCCTCCGTCGCATGCTTGTCGCACACGTAAGCGATCAAAACAGAAATCATTGGCCTCTGATTGCTTCTATAGCAGAGCCAAGTCGCCAAGCGGTAGGCGGGGATGTCGGGCTGACTTCTTAGTGAGCTGTGCTCGAAGGAGATTGCATTTTCGAGCCTTCAAAGGAGATCACTCCCTGGAACACTTGATAACGCCTACTCACCTAACTTACCTGAAATAATACCTTGCTAGGTAGCACTGGATACAGTCTCCCAGCGCCTACGGCACTACACTTTACCCGAGTTTACGATGGCTGTTGTGCCGACTTAAAGATCCTTATAAATTTTGTCCTGCCGCGGAGATTTTTAGTGTTGATCATGGTGGCGTTTCTGGTACAATTAAAAGCTTAGAAGCTTTGGGGGAAGTATGGCAGGTGGGTGTCATATACAATTAACTATTAAGTTCCTGAAAAAAATCAAAGTGGCCTTTTGGCATAGTGGTATATCTGACATAAGATTCCCTCAGCGAGGGCGTAGCGGGAGCCTCAGGGGAGGTAGGAGCCCTGAAAAGAGATATGGCGGGTGCTGTGAAACTGCCTAGTTAGTAGGTACCTCATTAAGTAGTACACTCAGCGCTGTTGGTACATGTATTTAAGCGTCACCTGCATGCTTACCCCTAAACGTAGGTACATGTTCTTTCGACGCGTCCAGTCCAGGCCTCCACCTATTATTTTCTTACTACGCCTAACCAAACATCACCTATCTAACCAATAAAGGGACCGCTCCAAGGTCTATTCTAACTCCAACGTCATGATGGTTTGAGTTCAACCAGAAATTCTACTCTCCCCAGAGTTTCATATTTACTCTTGTCTCTGATTCCACCTTGCTTCCAGAGAGACCGTCGCGACTCACTTCGACGCGACGCTCTTTACCCAAATCACCACCTGGACTAAACATGCCCATTTCACTGCTTAGGCGACGTATTAATCGACTTATTTTACAGTACACGCACAACTTGAACCCTCACGTCAACCATAATTCACCTTTAATTTCTTCCGTTACTGGAATATGTCATTGATCCTTTCTTGCGTTAACATGGGTTACCTCCATGGCGCGTCGACCTGTTTGAAGAGACTTCAACACTCCCTTATATCTTCTCTAGCCCTTCGTTCATCAACACTCCCTCCAAGTGCCACTTTTCCAAACAAGTTGTATTCTGGCCTACTCACATTGGCCATGATATAGGCGCACCCTTCAATATGCAAGGTAAGTTGAAATCCAATGTTCTATCCATTCGCGCGTTCTTTGAGGCATTTCCTCTCCGCAATCTATAGCCCTACCCTTTTATCCTTTACTTCGTCTTCTTCTTGAATCTATCCACTGAGTTTAAATACTTTCCACTAACTTATGTTGAGTAGCTTTTAAGATAATTCACCTCTTCATACAACGGGTCACCAAGAACCAGATGGAATTAATAAGCCGTCTTACCACAAGACATGTTCAAATATGAATCCGTCAATGAGGATAGCTACTGCCTCAAATCACTACAGAAAAGACCTGGTATTGATTCAACCAGTTTAAGAAGCCAACTGCAAGCATGGTTTAATAGAAAGAAAGCAGTCGCTCTGCCACGCAAGCGCGCGGCAGCGTTGCGAAAAAGAGAAAGAAGAGCAAGAAGGGTAAGAAATGTTCTCTACACTCTAATCCCGTAACCCAATTCACTTCCTCAAGCTTTGGGCTCTTACTTACTCTATATATTTAGGAGCGACCGATACAGAGTCGATGGCACAGTCTGAGCAACGCCGAGGTCTGTGTGATAAGTAAAAGAAAGACCACTTTAAGACGTTAAAGATTAATAACAAGAGTTTCGACGAAGAATAACTAAGAAAAGACTGGAGTTTGAATCGGCTTGGGCTGATAACACGGCACACTATCTGGAAGAGGTAAGAAATCTTTGCTTTTATAACACTTTCTCAGTCCCCTGGTGTGAATCACTGTCAAGTACTAAGAATTCTCCTATTATCAAGTCTCTTAGGACCTGTCGCAACTGGCCCGTGGTGTATTAAGGACATTCGGAGAGCAGAGAACATAGACCCAGTCAGAATTAACTGACCTTTCAATTTATAGGGTGCTCGTCGCCACGAAGTTGCTTAACATCGTTGGGTCAAGGCTCGGCCGCTATGCCCTCAAATATATTGTCAACTAAGCCAAGCCATACATAATGGCTTCGCGCATAAGTTCTTCATAAAGTCGATTCAATGACTTTACTTGTTATGGAATATCTTCATCGGAACACGATGAAATTCCTACATCAAACACCAACGATCACACTCTCCAAGGGAGGAGTATATATAACTTACGCGCCAATGTGGGAAGAGCATCTTAGAAATATATACGCCTTGAAGCTCCACCCGACTACTCAGGTGGAGCTTCAAGGCGTATATATTTCTAAGATGCTCCCACAGGGAATTTATCCTTCCAACAAATGACATTAAGGTTGGGCATGGTATAAGCAATATGATTAAGTATTCTGCCGCGCCAAACTTTAAACGCCCTAGAAATGTTCCTTGCTGAAGCTCAACGATCCAACCTCATGCGAGGCAGGACTTTTGAAGCCTTTTTCTATAGGATATGACGCATTATCGTCAACTATTCCACAGGAAGC
This sequence comes from Hypoxylon sp. CO27-5, assembly GCA_002120305.1. Classification (NCBI taxonomy): domain Eukaryota; kingdom Fungi; phylum Ascomycota; class Sordariomycetes; order Xylariales; family Hypoxylaceae; genus Hypoxylon; species Hypoxylon sp. CO27-5. Next base: position 97,508 of record KZ112470.1, read on the forward strand.
ATTCAAGGAACATATTCATGTGCCAGGGGTATAGTCTCACAGTTACCCAATCAGGAAAAAATGTCGGTCCAGTCTCTGGAGCTGCGTCACTCCTTGCTTTAAGTATTCGTGTTGTCCTCTCTAACACCTTCACTTTAATCCCTGCAACATTATCACTCCCTATTCTCCTAAGTTTATATCCGAATACCGTTATTCAACGACCCCCACCGTCATGGATCCTGTTGAGGATCCAGAGAAACCATTCAGCTACCCTTTTGACTGCGAGAGTGCGCATGTCAACATGATTCATAACCCCGAGAGAAGGGTGGAATCATACATTCGACCAAGAGGCTCCTAACAGCGGCACGGGAAAATAACGCCGCTATTGTGCACTGCCTTATGGACACGAACAACGACCCTCCTACAACTAGCAACGGGACAGAAAGTTGGCTAGTCGATCATCAAACCCATGCTAATGGCCAATTCCGAAATGGTATCTGAATATAGCGACTTCGCCAACACTGCCACCCACTTTTCTGGCGATAGTCGTGAAAGCACCTTTTACAGGAACCCTGGTTACCTGTCTGCCTTAATGGCTGAGGATATCCTGCCGCTTCTGCGTTGAGAAGCTGGGCGTGCCACATCTTATCATGAGTGGCCCGGTTCTTGGTACGACCATGCATGCCATCAACCTGACCTTCTTCGTCACTGTGGCGAAAGATGCGGGCTGGGAACCTGATGAGCAGGTGCATCGTGACGTACTTGATAAGATGCTACCAGTTCTGGATGGGTGTCGACGAGGAGGCGTTCGTCACATGACCAGTTAAGGGGTTCTAAGTTTACCCATTAGGACTCTATGTCAGGAGCTAGCTAATCCAGCTGCTTCATATCACAATATGATTGTGTGATTACGAGGAACTAGACATTCAGAAACTATGAGCTATCTTGATCCTCAATTCTTTCACACCGACTAGTCAACCGTGTGATGCCAAAAGACACAGACGGTGGGAGAGAGACAGCGACACCAGGAAGACTTGAAGGACGAACCAAGAGGAGAAGCACAGGTCGAACTTCTAGAGACACGGCTCGCCGAACCTTGAAAGCGTAGAACGACAGTACAGGACGTCGAATTTGACAACAGAAATCAACAAATGCCGATATAATACACCGAAGACATAAACGGCGATTACTAAGCGCAGTCCAACGAGGACTAAGATACTTTTAATCCTCATCCACAACAATCCTCAAACATCCACGACCCTTGATTGATTCATCCATACTTTATCTAATATGGATGATCTCATGTTACCGACACACCCTATATTCGTATAGGTATGCACTATATACGCTATATGTATGGGAGCTTTTCTTTATGTCGACTCATGCCGACTGTTCGTGAAAGAATCTTATATTAAGGGATTCGACTGGCTTATCATTCAGGCGATTGAACTAACTGATGAGCCGGTTCCTGGTTGTCGTGGTCTTCTTGTCATCTTGAACTAAAGACAACAATGACAGAAATCTATGACAACACTATACAATGCCCAGGTATGATTTATCAAACCGATAATCAGCCTACGACGGCTGTATACACTAAGTAGATACAATGATAATACTGTACTACTCTCATCCTCGAGACCACCAACCTCAATACTCTCGTTCGCCTTTTGGTTCATGCAGCGCCGACGGTTTATGTTACTTTCGGTCAGCTACTAGTTGCCGCACGTCACACACTAACGGAAGGCGGCCACGATGATCCCATCGGCTGTTTTTATATATAATTACCAGTCCACGAAGGACAAAAACGGCGAAACCTTGAACAAGGATTCAAGCAAAGCCAAGCCGGAAGACTCCGTTGAGCCCTCCAACCCGGTCAAGACCGAGGAGTCAGCCAAGCCCAAGCAGCGCGTTCATTGGAACGACGAGGCCATTCTTATTCTTCTGGTACTTTATTGCCCCATAATAGTTAAATGAGCTCCTTGGTGACTGTTCAGGGTCTCTAATCCAAAAGATATTTCCAGCGCAGCAAACCTCCGCGGATCCTTTCTGCTATTCCATCCTCCTTTGACATTCTCCGGTAACTTGTCTTCTTGGAATTCATCTTCGCTGGGTTATCAATATCCCAGGTCTTCCAACATGGATTCTGACAGCCACCACTAGAATGGCATCGACTATAAGGAAGTTGGCTACACTACGACGACCAAAACTTCCGTTACGGCCATGGAGTCGGCAACTCCTGACCCTGAAACATCAGCCATTATTGACACCGTTGTTCTACCTTTCATTCTCATCCTTCCACGCAAACAGTCCATAATTATCTTCAATATGGCTGCATTTGGTGGGATAGATAGAAACTCCCACACATCCCATCTCAACCCCTCCAATAACTGTCGCGGTTCCTACGTTTCTCCATGTTTGACTCCCGGCTCCGCGGATCCAGAGACTAAAATGCATTTACGGATGTCGCCTTCAAACGTTCGGTCCATAGGGAAATGGTTGTCAACTGACAATCAGCTGCGTAACAGTTAGTGTCACGTGTGATCTTGGGCTGGCCTACCCTTACCTGACATGTGACACCAGCTGTTACGCAGCTGATTGTCAGTTGACAGCCATTTTCCTATGGACCGAACGTTTGAAGGCGACATCCGTAGTCATTTCCTAATTCATCTAGGGGTTCTTGGTTTGCGGCTGTACTAGGTAGTCAAGTTATCTAGTTCATTGTCCTAGGATTCTTCGTCCGCTGTCGCTACGAAGTAGCAAAGCTCCCTCCGGAGCAGCGACTGTCCCTGGGTCCGTTGGCTTCCCTAGAGCTAGAACGTCATGTTACTAGGTAGTTAGATGTTTTGTGTTGAAGCAGCCTGTGTCGGCGACACCGCTTCGTTTTGGTGTGAGCTTTATGTAAATTTTGGAACTCGAAAAGAATTAGTAGACGAGAATTCTCGGAATTTAAACAGTGAAAACGAGATGAACTTTCTAGGCGTTGTTGAAGTAAGCTAAATCAAACTAGTTTGATGAGGTGATCACCTAATGTCTCCAAGATTCTTTCGTAGCCTCCATGAAGCCCTAATGTTTTCCATGATTCCCCATTTCCCAAGTCAGAAGCATCAAGCATCTTATGTAGCTGGGCTTGGGTGGGTCTGTATTTACACTTAAACTCCTCAATAATACAACGAGCCTCGTTGTTCATCATGCCATGGATATATGAGTCTCCAACAAATTCAAAATATTCGGTATCCTCTATTCCCCTGGGTGTTTCTTGGCTGCCTTTGTCCTCCTTCGCATGACTTGAAGGGGGTTGCCAAGGGCGGATAATCACACCTAGCGAATACCCTACGAGTATACTTACTACATCATGAAGCTTCGTCACCTGCGGAACGAGGCAGAAATATCCGTGGCTCGTCATTGCAAACCGAAAACGATGAATTGATTCCGCCGCTTCCATGGAGTATTCCCAAATTGGCATATCCTCGCGTCCTCTGAGTGGGTCCTCCAACCACTGAATCCAGTCATCCCAATTGTCACGGACGTACTTTGAGTCGACAAGTAGCTGGGCACGGTCGCTCGATAATATTAGTGTAAGCTTGTATGCATCTGTAATGTTCTCGCCGTTTAGATAAGTCTGTGATTCGAGTTTCTCAGTGTATTGAAGATCGCTCCTCAAGACATCCAGCGTGGCCTTGACGTCGAACGGATCCTCGACGATGTCAGAAATGTATATGATTTCGTCGGACATCATACACTTGAAGCTGGCGTAACTCTGAAGTAGGGACTTTCGAGAGTCTTTGAAGTTCTTCAATTCCTCAGGGAGTGTCAACCGCTTTCGGTGCCGCTTGGGAAGGTTATGTACGCTTCCAGAAGCTCTTCCCGGACAAGCACTTGCCCAGTCCGTCTTCGGGCCTCCAGCCATCCAAGATGGATGCTCCTCTATGGTGCCGTTACCCCAATTACCATCGCGGAAGTCAGGCGCCCAGGAGGGGAGGACGCTGTCAGGCTTCTGCCGAGCTCTACCAGCACTCTTTAAGAATCCAAGGATACCTTGTTGCAAAAAGCGTCGGGCGATATCGGTGTACAATATCTCCCATGGCACTCTATAATCGACTTCAAACCATTCGTTGGCATCTTCGGCAAAGCATTGTAGGGCATACATCTTGTCGCGAGGGTCTGTAGCACCAAAACGGCCGACATCTGCTATACAGGAACTGAAAGAGGATATGTTCGTTCTCCCCTTTTCATGCCAATGCGAATCCCAAAACAGTTGTCTTCTTCGCCGTTGAATGTGCTGTATAGCAGCTAAGTTATTCAATGTGCCACTCTGGTCATCGGATATATAGTCTGGGTAAACCTCGATAGACCTAGGCGTCAGCATCCACGCTAATGCGTAGACGTTATCCCATTCTACTTCTTGTTTCCCGCATATGACTTGAGTGGAGCGACAGAGAGCAGCTTCCTGCTGGACCCACATTCGATTAAACCAGGGCCGGTTGATGAATTTCACGAGAGCAATGCCGAGGATCTGATGCTGACTTGAGTCCGTCTCCCCCTCGGGATCAAAGAAGTAGGGCTTTCGCGAGTAAACTTCCCACGCATTCAGCCTCCCGTGAAGTCCGAGTTCCTGGGGCTCTGCGATGAGTTTTGGTGCATCTAATCCAGCTGCATACAACATAGCCAAAGGACTGTATTCATCCGGTTTGCCCAGCCAGATTACAACCCTTTTCGCCCGTCGATATATATGGTGCATGATAGAAACCTGCGATGCTCGTTCTTCGACGTTTGACTGATCGATACAGATTGCGTCAACCCAGATTATCCTCGGCTTATCCGGCTGTCGCAAGTCATGCAGCATGTCGAATGCGTTTCTCTGGATTGTGAGATTCAAGTCATTGCAGGTTATATTGGGCGGGCTTGCTGGTGAACCCCAGGTGTAGGAAATGGCTTCATATTGGCCATCGGCATCGTCGACACTTGTCGGGATGAGCTCAGTGCTGAGATGCTCGCCGGTCTTTCCAGGGTGAAGGCGGAGCAGACGGAAGGGCATCACCCCGTCAAGTGGGCGGTATAATAAAGAGGCAATATCAGCATTCCAAGTCTCCATGATGTAGTGGACGGAGAATACTTAAATCGTAATACTACCGCCGACCAATTTTCGACGTCTCAGGTTCGTCTCATTTAGTTGGAATGTCGCTGATGACACCTTGGCGTGGCTGTGTGACACAGCCTCAGAGTACCATTTGGTCAAGCCAAACCCTACCGTAGTTCGTAGAGCAGCTTACTCTATCCAGAATCGTACATGATTCTATCTTATCCATACCCTTGCTGTTCATCCGGTCTTGATATCCATCAACCGAGATCCTGTTACTTTCTGGGTTATTTCATTGTCCCTCATTTTAATGGATCATTGTTTCATAACCTTTGGTCTAGAAGTGGATTGAATGAAGGAGTCTGGTATGGACATAGATAATACATAGAAGCGTATTATATAAGCCCATTATGACAATTAGATAAAGAAGAAATTGCGTCTTTTTATTATCGTTACCTGCATGTGCCTGTCTGATTGTACCTAATGTAGCTTGTCGGATTACATATGTACATGTAATGAACATGTATGTAGCTAGGTACTTCGTACCTTCTTAGTTTAACCGACTATTAGCCATAAAACATTTAGGATTCAATTGTTAAAAGTCAGCTTGTCAGCTGACCAATCCCCTTTCTCTCTCTGCAGCAACTTGCAGAACCCCACCAAACCTTGCAGCCAATAAAACTCGTACCCCACAGTTGACTCGACCTTTCTCCAGAACTGCCAGATCCCCTCACTGAAAATCGATTCTAATCCCAATCAATTTAGAAACCTCGTGCGCATTCGCAAATTAGATCCCTGCAGCACTCTGGTTCGATTCTCTTAGCGTCTAAATTTTTGTCGCCATTTTCTAATTTCACTTCCTCATGCCTCAAAATCGGTGTCCACGATGGATATAGGCCTCGATGAGCTGATTGATTCGCTCTTAATCGAGATCGCCTTCTCTGGTGTTCGAGGTAAGTTGAAGTCTACTGGGCGCGGATGATCTCCACCATGCGATTCATCATCACATGCGGGTAGATATTCCACTCAACATATAGAACCGAAGCTGACTTATTTATTCTTCTTCTCTTATTAGGATGTTCCGTCTCTGCGCTGTTAAGGGCGATCGACTCTTTCTATAGTGATGCGCAAAATGAGCTCGACGATGACGCTGGAGCGCATAGTGGCGAAGGATATAAGCCAGACGATGCTAACAGCAATCTTCCTAACTCTAATGTTGAATCCCACTCGGCCTACTCGAAGGTCTGGGGATGGCTGGTAGCGAGGCCGGACGTCTCTGTTGGTATCAACAGACAATTCAACCATCTCACACTAGATGAGATCCTCGCTCTTCCGGAGGATGAGGACGATTTGCCTTCTGCGGAAGATCCAAAGGTGTCCAAGAATGAAACCGCCACTCCGTCAAATGGTCATCAACGCCCTTCGAGAGGCTCACGAGGGTCAGGAGAAGCGACACTGAGGTTTAGACCTCGTCTTCATGTATCTGAAGAGCGTCAATGGAAGACGCTTACTGGGCATGGTCCTGATTTTAAGCGGGTTCCGTTGTTTGAATGGAAGGCTCTCGTTGACATTGCATCCGTAAGAGAAAAGGGGATTCTTCAAGGAGATCTAGTTCGATTGTCTGGCCAAGATAAACGCTCCCTTCCGACCCGTACCGATGCTCTAGCGAAAAAGGGGTATATTATTAAACAGCCTATCATCCTTCGCGGCTGTCGGTCTAGCAAGCTATGGCTCGCTAAATATTCTGATAGTGCGAAACAAGGTCGTGATGGGCTTAATTTCGACAAGGTTGATTTATCAAAGGAAACCTTGACCAAAGATCTCGCTCCTGTTCCATTTAGTCATTACTGGAATGGTGAGAAGATCGACTATATAGCCATTGCGCAAGCTTTCAATGCCGTACTCAAGGCATGGGGACTTATGCGGTATAGTGATATGCGAGCGAAATTGGATGTCCACCAGGTGCCTCAGATGAGAGCAGTGGCGAAAACATCACGATGGTTCACCAGCATTGGAGCAGCCACATTCGTCGCCGCTAGGTTCGCGAACGGCCCGAGACTCTTTAAGGACTGTATCAAGTTCATCAGAGAACCTACAGCTGAGGAGTGGAGAGTCTTTCGAACTACGCCGACTGCTCATATCAAAGTCCCTTCTGCACGGCTTGGAAAACGAGGACAAGCGTCTCGAGCTAGGTTTAATAAGGGAGGCCATGCTAGTCCTCACAGCCAAGCGAAACCGAGGAAAATCACGAACAGCAGCACTAAGCCATCGAATCAAGAAGAGTCGGCATCATCTTTGTGGACTCCATATAAGCCCATGGTTAACACAGCCTACGAAATAATTAAGAGAGCTGGCCCAAGAGGATCCTCAAACGCTGAAATCTGCCGGCTTACATTGGGTCACGCTTACCGCAAATACATTGCTGCACTTACTGGGACGTTGTCATTACCTCATTCGCAGCCTCCTCACCTAAAGCGTTTCGAGGTTACCTCTCAACTTACTCGTTTAGGAAAGACGATGACCTACCAATTCTTCGCGAATAATGAAGTCGATAACCCTTCTGTAGAACGCGGAAAGGAGGGCAAAATTGAAAATCAGGATACGATTGTGGCTGCACAATCCTTGAATGGAGGCACTTCAAAGCGGAATTCGATTGTCCCGACAAATAACTTCTCATTTTCACAGCCTTTGTTATCCCAATTTGTGCCAGAACCATTTTCCTCCTCTCCCACCCAAATTCATAGTTCTATACAGGCCCCAGCATCTAATAGAGGCAAGAAACGGAAAATGGATTTCGATGATAGTCCTAAGAAGGATATGCGCAATACTAAACGAGTGCGATCTAACAAGAAATCTCGAACGGAGCCTTCATTAACGAATACGCAAGAAGACGGGGAGTCTATGGACCATCAGGAAGTGGCATCACGTGAAAATGATTCTGCGGTTAATTCTGTCGTCAATCTGCAGGAACCAGATCGTGACCTCGAACCACCAGTTGCTTCTCCGCCAGCCCCCCCGCCGCCGCCTCCTCCTCCTAGATCATCTGGTGTACATCGCGAGCCAGACAACATGTTAGACCCGCCTGGAAAGAGGGGACGACGAAAGAAGTCACTTGTCCTCACATTCAAATTTGATTCGCTCAAAGACCCTTCTTTCTTTGAACGACTGAAAAATAGCCGGCCGACAGACCTTGGGGAGTCTTCCTCATACCCAACCGAAGCCTCACCTGCGGCAAATTTGGCCCAAACTCCACAACAATCTACACATGAAGACGATTCTCTAATATCAGTGGAAGCAACAACTGGACAGTCTAAAAAGAAACGGGGCAAGCGTGGCGGAAATCAAGTTTACCGGTGCGATAAGTGCGGCAACACCTGGAAGAACTCAAACGGGTTGGAATATCATATTTCCAAATCCCGTTCGGCTTGCAATCCTGATTATGTACCCCCCCCTCCTCCTCCTCCCAAGCCTCCCAAGGTTCCTAAGCATCCCCCAAAGCCAAAGTCTATACTTAAGACTAGGTCGTCGAAGAAATCCGAAAATAATAACCGAGACCAAACCCCAGGCCCAGAATCACTCTCGGACTTGGATCGTACTCCGTCACAATCGAAGCTTGAGCCTGTGAACCGCCGTCCCCTCCTACCTTCGAAGCGCGTTCGTCCCAGCGGTACCCACATACTCAACCAAAATACAGAGGGTTCATCAAGGCCTAATCCCATTAGAGGCTCCATTGTCTTGCAAAATGTCGAAGCTTATGATGTCATTGATCGCCGAAGGAGAGAGAAAAGCCAAATCGCCTCGCCTAGCTTTTACAGTGCTAATTCTTCAATGCGCCAAGCAACTCAAACATTACCGCAGACTAAATATAGCGCTTCACCTCGAGGCCACGACCTAGACGTCGTTTCCGGCACGGAATTAGGAAAGGGGAGAGATAAGACCACTATACTAGACATGACCCCTGTTCGAAACCGGAATTCTGGACCTAGAGAGATGCCTGAGAATCAGCAAGGATTCCACTCATTCAATTCAAACAATGCGGGTGAGATGAATGGTTCTTTAGCAATGTCTGATTTCAATTTGCGGCCATCATCGCTGAAGCCTACAATGTCTACCACCGCCAATTATCCTATCACAAATTCCACTGGAAATCGACAGGTCTCTAAAGCAATTAACTATGAATTGAGCAAGGGAACTGTGCAGCCATATCAGGAGTCAGCTCCTAAAAGATCTCGCCGGTCTACGCCTACTATCGGCACCATACGTAGGGAACGTACTACTACTATCATCCACCATCTGCTTGACAAAAATGACGGTGTATTTCCTGGCCAACGGTCCTTATACTTGGCGATGGTTTCATTGTGGGTTAAAATGCATCCTGACATAGAACCCCCTGATTGGAAGGTTTGTCAGAATGTGGTGAACAGAATGGAGAAGGCTGGGGGCCTACTACAGGTTCACTTTTGTTTCCTTGATGATAACAACAAACTTCAGGAATGTTGCGTACTTGTTAAGAATAAGGTGGGGGATACCGGTACTGCAAATCTAGCTACTGACCCCAAGGTGGTTATCGTCAAGGAAAAGATGAGGGAGATGTACCCAGAGCCGTACATCCCAGAAGCATTTTCACTGCCACAGGAAGAGAGCGAACTCTTTGACGCACTTTCATCAAGATATAGAGATACTCCGCGATCTAGCGAGGCTCAAAAGCAAGCTCAAAAGCCGAATGCAACCGAAGATATCGAAGTTCTACAGTACCCTGCTCATGTCATGGGTGATATCCCTAGCTATGCAACTGGCTCAAAACGACCTGCGGAAGAAGAGAGTCTGGCGGATATGTCGCCTACCAAAAAGATACGCGCTGATTCTCGTGGCATTGAGAAACTTCGGAGTACCCCCAAGTCCCGGAAACGAGGCGAACCTCGCGAATATTGGGATGCTGGAAAGGTTGCAAAGTATATTTGGAGTCAAAAGCAGAACTCGAGCGAGAAATGGAACCAGAGAACTGCTTTCGTTCAAGACTTTTCAACTGGGGCGTGGTCGGTCTCACCCCAAGAACCCAGCTCGTCCCAGCCAAGTATCGATACGATCTTGTCTTCACTTCGTACTTCTCGTGAAAATGAATTGGCCTCTACACAGCGACGCCCCGGCAGCAAGCCGGGAAGTCCGAGTAAAGCTTTGAAAGAGAACCAATTGAAGGCATCCAAATCGGTTTCCAGGACCCGTAAGTCTCGAGGTAGTGAGGATGAAGAATCTTGTAACAAGGCCAGAAGAATGATGGTGGATCGATTCGTCAAACCCTCAGTTTCTACATCGTTCGTGCCCGATTCAGGATCCGAGGAAGAGGACGACGATATAGTTATGGTCGACGCGCGGTATAGCACACCTCCGGACGAAGATTCAAATGTCCTCTCCGATTCGCCTAGTATAAGATTCGCGAAGATGACAACAATTCAGAGCACACGCAAAGGCTGCTGGCCTCTGTTGTCAGTCAATTCTTTTGAAGTGAACTCAAGTTTTATTTTGACTGGGGCTATGCCTGACGCCAAATGGTTTCAACGAGAGAATCTGCCGCAGTGTGCCCGGGACATCATCAGAACTTTCAAAGGCAAATTCCAGTTCAACTCTTGGGCAGATCCTACGTATGGAAAATTCTTACGAGAAGTCGATTCCATTGAAAAATGGGAGCAGTCACCCGAAGGATCTCAAATCCTCTTACATGGATCAATCGCTCCCGATTACATATTCATTTCTCTCTCGTCCGATATTTCAAGAGCGAATATGGCTCCTATCGTACTGGAATGGCCAACTAGGAATCAGTATACCGCAAAGAATATACCGCATGAGATCAAGAATGCGTCACCTGATGATGACAACGCTGGTTTGCCAAGCATCGTGCACCGTGGCAGAGGCAGGCCAAGAACGGACGCGAACACCAAGACGCAATCGAAAGAGAAATCCAAGGCAAGAGTGGCAAAGAAGACCCAGCCAACGCCAGTACCTAAGGTGGAAATACAATATAAGACACGATCACTTCATCCGATACCGATGCAACATCGGGGCCGCGTAAACAGACCGAACCTGAACGAGGACGAACTTGGCCTCAGTGGTGAGACGGAACTCATAGCTGCCTTTGTGGTCTTCAAAACCCTTTTGGGGGGTGTAGACAAGAAGGTAGATCTCGGCCTAATCCTGAAGACCTTTCCTACATTCTCCCACTCGGCTTTGAAAAAGTTCTGGCCTAAGGTTCGTAAGGAACGTAAAACGTATATCGACGCTTTGACGAAGAAATTTCAATCGGCATTCTTAGAGGCTTACGAGAAGGGAGACATTGAGCCTCTTAATTACGACGACCTTGACTCGTATGACTGGAAATCTCTGATCCTTTGGGCAGCTAAACTTGAGACTCATGAGAACGTGGACCTCCCCGAATCCCGCCAAGACCTCGAAAAAGCGTATTCGCTTGAGGATCAAATCAACGAGGCTCCTGATTGGAGGGAGACATGGTTCCACGGCATGGCATCCACCTTGTCTCGGGTTGAAGCAACATCTAGAGAGCCTATCTCACTTCCTCTCAGTCGCAGCACCACGGCCGAAGAAGAACTGATAAGCCGCGCCAGGTCGTGGGTCCGCTCTTTGTGTGTTACTCCAATAAAGGGTGCCAATATGCCCGAGGAAATCCGTCTGAAGTTCTTGAAACTGTGTGGTAGAAATGAGGCTGAAACGAACAAGCTCCTTAAGAAGGTAGTGGATCGGCTTACGTCAGAAAGGGTAGCGGCAAGAAGCAGAGGCAAGATACTTGGCCAAGCGTTAAGACTACACGGTGTGTTTGCGAAGCACCTCAAAAAAGCTGCTACCGTTGAGAAATTCGTGCAGGCTGCCAACTTCAAATCCCTACTAGATCAGACTTTCCGCAATGGCGAAGAGTTCGTTCTGCCGTACCTTACCGAGGACGGCGCAATTATGGCGGTCATTAACCTCCAGGCTCAAGGTCGCATCCGCGTAGATGCCATCGACATTCCAAATATCCCTTTCGGTTTCGAGCCTGGTAACTACGACGGCAGGACGTTCCCGAAATCCTATTACCACTTTAGTCTGAAATTGTTACCCACGGAGTCATATGTGTTTGACGAAGACCTACCACTCCTCAAGGAAGCGCTGCGCATGGAGGCACCTCGGCAAGGACCTCGAGACGAGATACCGATCTGGGTCGACTTCTTCGGGAATCTTGATAAACAACGCTGGATCACATATCTGAGCATGATGATGTTGGGGCTCGCAACCAAGGGCCCCTTGACCCCGCGCACCGCAAGCGTGCTTATGAAGCCGTTTGTCGAACCGTTTGAGGCCAAGTTGATCATGGACTGGGTCGACAGTCTAGGCGTCTTGCAACGCCTGGAGTCGCAACAGAGCGCGACGGTGGGTGAGTGGTGGTGGCTAGTGGTAGGGAAACTAGCGGTGGATCAACGAGGACAGAATAATCCTCAAAGTCGGGGTCAGAGCACAGCCGAACAGGCGTGATTTGTATCAGTAGTAATTCATTGCATGGAGTGGTGCGGTATGATAGGGCATATAGCATGACTTGGCGTTTGGCAGGACCAGAGATATCCCATACATGTAGCTGCAAAGCATTGCTGAGCCTTATTTTTTTACGAGGCCTCTGTAGCATTGAGAAATAATCGACGACTTTCATGATGTTTTTTATTTAGGAGACTTGCTTTTACATCTCGCTCCACTAAAACAACTCCGTATCATCAGGTAGTAATCGTAGGAGCGAGCTCTATGGCTGTGTTAGATATAATCTATCCATTTCACCTCAACGGCATTTTCATTACAGATGCCAAACATATAATGCACTGTATCACATTATTACTATAACGTACTTCATACACCTCCCTATTCTCCAAGTTGCTCAGTCCATACGATAGCCTCATCCGTAGCGGGTCAGCCCCATCGCGACGATTCTAGGGCCGAAGACCTAACAGTTGCACCAGCAACAAACAGAGGGGATAACAGGTACCTACATAATGCTTGGTATCACTACAAATTCTTATCTGAGTACCAACCAAGTAAGGTTAAAAAAAAGGGTGCTATCGTCTAGTGGTAGGACAGTACGTTGTGGTTTGCGAGCTCTATGCTTCAGACGATATCCGTGCAAACGGCGGTTCGATCCCGTCTAGCGCCAATTGTCTTTTGTGTTTCCTTTTTATCTTCATCGACCTGGAAGAATCTGAGAGACCTTTTATATCGAGACAAGATTTATTCTCGTTTTCACTGGATAATATTAAGACGAAGTCAACTTCCTCGCATAATAATGGTATCCAAACGATGGGCGCCATTAGTCGATCCCAAGCCGACTGGTTTCATCATCGCGACATATGTATGATGCACGCTAGAAAGGCAGTATGCGCGTCGATATTGCTACGGCATTTCAACACTTAAATAGTAAGTAAGATGCCACCCACCCTAGGCAGCTATCGGAGATCAGACTTATAAAGAAAGCCGAGATATCTGATTAGTCGTAGACGGATCGAGAACTTCATGAAAACGAGTCTAATTCAATTCTTGGTATCGGTACCCGTGTAAAGTAACATGATAACGCCTTTACCCTGCCTGCCTATAACGCCTGTTTCCGATGATTTATGCTGCTGGCTCTCAAAGCCACACTCAATGCCCTATCAGAATCTTCAGAAGCATGGCAATCAACATAATCACCAATGACACGATAGCGTAGTCGACCCACGCCGGCACTCCCGCATTCGGGTCCACGGGTCGTTGAGATGGCGTCGACGTAACCTGGCCTACCGGACCCGACAATGGCACTGTTCTCGTCGGCGCCGGGACGCCCTGCGCAGGTCTAGCAGGTGGTAGTGTTGCTGAATCCATCGTATGCGACACGCTATCCCTCTCCGGCACCGTCTGCACAAAGCCCTCCGCCAGCTCCGCGCTCTCCGCATCCTCCGCCGCGCCCTCACCACCACCACCACCACCACCACTCTCACCACCACCATCACTACTCTTCCCCGCCTTCTCCATCTCATCCCGGAACCCCATCTTCAACTCAGCCGGGACCTGGACCTCCTCCCTTCTTCCCTGATTCTGCCCATCGTGTTCCCTGCACCGCTCCTCACACTCCGCAATGATCTCCCCGTTCGTCTTCGCGCACACCCCGCACTTCCACGCCCTACTCTCGGCGGCCAACTTCCTCCGCACGGCATCGCTCGTATCTAGGCCGCCGAGCTGGCCGCGCGCGTCCGTCTCCATGAAGGAGCGCAGCGCGACCAGCGCGGTGCGCACCCCCCACGCCGGCTGCCACGTCTCCTCGTGGTGGCCCGAGATGCTGAGGCAGATCTCGCGGTTGGCCTCGAAGCGGCCCGAGGGCGTCGTGAAGCGGAAGGACGGCGGGCGCAGCGGGTACGTGGGCGGGAGCACGATGCGCCCGTGGTAGATGCCGTCGGCGAAGGCGGAGTTGGGGGGCCCGCGGAGGGTGAAGTGCCATTCGAAGAGGTCGGATTCGAGGGGCGAGGCCGTGTAGTCTGGGCTTGGGGATGTGGAGAGCTCGGCGGCTTCTTTTACTGTTGGAGGAGTTGGGTTAGTATGAGGTTGGGAAGGGTCGGGGATGGGTGGGTGTGGAGGGGACAGCGTACGTATGCGCCGGATCGTGGGCGATTTGGAGTTGAATTTTGTGGTGGCCATGGTGGCTGGCTGATGGCGTTCACGATGTCTCTGGTAGTGGGGGTGGTTATCGTCGGGTGTAGGTCATTGCGAGATGAAGGGTAGAAATGATAATAGAGTAAATATTATTTAATGATAAGGACTCTGATATAAAGGAATCTACCCAGTGTAGGCAGTTCAGTTTGTGTAATGGGATTAATGCGATTCTTTAATCTTTAGGTAGAGAAAGCCAGGCTGTCTTAATGGATTTCGAGTTTACGGTTTACCTAAACACCCCCCCGGTATATTAAATAATAGTTAAGCCTAAAGGGGCTTAGATATGGGTGGGGTAAACCCGATTTTGAATAGATTTGATTGGTTAGAATTAAAGATGTGGGATTTATTTATTTATTTAAATAATCGAGTGATTATTAATTTTAATTTAATCTTTTTTTTTATAATAATAAAAATAAAAAAATTAATTTTAAAAGTAATATTATTATTTAATTATAAAATATAAGTAAATATTAATTAATAATTAATTATTTATTAATTATTAATTAATTATTTATTAATTAATAATTAATTAATATTATTAATAGTTTAATTATTTATAATATATTAGTTATAATAATTAATTAAAAAAGTTATTAAAGTATAAATTTTAAAAGGTAAAATTTATTAATTATTAATTAATAAATAATTAATTAATTATTAATTAAAAAAATAAATTTATTATTACTTATAAAAAGTTATATTATTAAGTATAATTAAAAATTAAAGAAATTTATATTAATATAATAAGTTTTAATAAATTAATTATTAATAAATAATTAATTATTAATTAATTATTTATTAATAAAAAAAAAGTAAATATAACTTAATAATTTATAATATTATTTAAAAAATATTTATAAGTATAAGATTTAAAATTTTAATGTTAATTAATTAAATAAAATAATATAATAATATATTATAAGTAAGTAATTAATGTTTTATTAATAATTAATTAATAGTTTATTAATTAATTATTAATTAAAATTTTATTAAAATTTAATAAATAAAGTATTAATTAATTAAAAGTTAAATATAAAGGAATAAAAATAAGTAAAATTTTTTATTAATAGTTAATTAATAGTTAATTAATAGTTAATTAATTATTAATTAATTAGCGATTTTTTAATTTTTATTAAAGAAATTATTCCTTTATATTAAGGTTATTAATATTAAGTTAAGTTTAATATTAATTTTAATTTTAATTTTAATTTTAATTTTAATTTTAATTTTAATTTTAATATATTATATATAATAGGTTAAGTTATTTTATATAATTAAGATTTAATTATTAAGTAAAAGGTTAAAAAAATAAAAAAATTATTAAATAAAATTATTTTAAAAAAAAAGTAATTAATAGTTTATTAATTATTTATTAATAAATAATTAATTAATGATTAATTTAAAATGAAAATTTTAACTTATTTAAAATAAAATAAATAATAGGCTTTATTAAAAAGGTTTATAATTTTTATATAGCTTTAAAGAAAAAGATAAAAGGTAAGTTTAATTAATGATTTATTAATTACTTATTAATTATTTATTAATTGTTAATTAATTAAATTGTTTTTTTAAAAAGTTTAATAAGATTTATAAGGTATAAAAAAAGTTTAAAAAGTTAAGTTTATTAATTAAAATTAAAAATGATAATAAATTAATTGTTTAAGAAATAATTTTTAATTAATGATTAATTAATAACTTATTAATTAAAAAGATTTTTTTTAAATTTTTTTTTTAATAATATAATTAATTATTTATTAATTAGTATTTTTTAAAAGTTAAAATTTATTAAATATAATATGAAAAATAATAATAAATATTAATTTAAAGTTTAATTATTAATAATTTATTAAATAAATATTAATAGATTATTAATTAATTATTAAATATAATAAGAAAATATATAATATTTTATTTTTCATTTAAATAAATTACCTTAAAATTATTTTAAAATTATTTTAAAATTATTTTATAGCTATTTTATAATTATTTTATAATTATTTTAAAACTATTTTAAAGTTATTTTATATTTATTTTAAAATTATTTTAAATTTATTTATTAATTAAAATAAATAAATAAATAAATAAATAAATAAATAAATAAATAAATAAATAAATAAATAAATAAATAAATAAATAAATAAATAAATAAATAAATAA
>KZ112470.1:115341-232739 GCA_002120305.1 Hypoxylon sp. CO27-5
TTATTTTATTTATTTTATTTATTTTATTTATTTTATTTATTTTATTTATTTTATTTATTTTATTTATTTTATTTATTTTATTTATTTTATTTATTATCACATAGTCATTATAGTGCTAGATTTTTTAATTAATTAAATAATATAAATTATTAAAAAAAAAGGAGCGTAGCTTTTAATTAGTAATATGTTTTAAATATATATAAAGTTACTTACTCGGTTATATGCTTTATATGTGACTTAACATTTTAAAACTATAATATACTTTTTAATTATATATGGCTTAAAATTAAGCTTTTATCATTTCTAGTTAAAGCTTAATTAGCTTATTTTAAGCTTTTTTAACATATTATATATTATATATATTAAGCTAAAAATAAAAGAAATAAATTAATAAGAATATATCCTAACCTTTTTTCTATTAAATAAAATAGGTATAATATTCTTTGGTTTTAATAAATAAATTAATTAAATAACCTAAAAAGTCTTATATAAAAGCTTAAAATATTATAGCCAATTTAGTAATAATTTTTTAAGCATATGTAAATAGTTTTACTTTATTTTAAAACTTTTAAAATAGCTAATATTAAGTTTATTTATTTACTTATAAATGGCTTTGCCTTTATATAAGCTTTTTTAAATCTTTTCTTTAATCTTATTTTTTAAGTTATTTATAAATAGTTTTACTTTTGATTACTCTTTTAATAGCTTTTTTTAATTTAATATAAGTAAGAAATGTAATAGTATTAAAAAAGTAACTAATTTGAAAAAAGCTTAAGCAATTTATAAAAGGTATGTGAAAGTTATAATTAAAGCTAAGGGTAATTTATTTGTTTAAAATTAACTATTTACTTTTATTATTATTAAGGCTAGTTTAATTATTTTAAATTAACTAATTATTTAGGTTAAAAATTAGTTAATTACCCTTATTACTAAGATATTTACTTAAATTAATAATCCTTTTTAATTTATTGTAATTAAAATCTCTAATAATTTCAATTTTAATAATAATGGTAAGCTTATTATTATTAGTTTAATTACTCCTAAACCATTAGTTAAAGTTAAAAAAGGGGTTAATTCCCCTATAGCTTTATTTTTTACACTTAATTAAATGGATATATTTTTAAAATAGCTTATTAATCCTTTTATTTTTTCCTTTATATTTGCTATTACTTTTACTTTTACATGTTTTATAACTTTTATTTTATTAGTTACTTTTACTTAATTATTTTTAAAAAATCCTTTAATTAGTTATAAGGGTAAAAGTAAGGATAAAGTGATAACTTAAACTATTTTACCACTTACTTTAATTTGAAATATTATAGCTTTAATGTTAACTATTAATAGGTATATATTTAAGCTTAAGTTGGATAAAATTTATTATTATAATTTTTATTTAACTTATATAAGAAGTATATTAATTAGAAAGCTTAATTAATATTATAAAAATCTAATTAATTTTAATAATAAGTATTGCTTTAAATGTGTTAATAATTATAGTTGTTAAAAAGTGTAAGTTATCTTTTATTTTTCTAAGAGTTTAATTTTAATAATTTAATCTTAAGGGTTATATTATTAATTATATATACTAGTGGTTATAATGCTTGGTTTTATAAAGGGTAGCTTTTATTAAGCCTTATATAGGTTTTTTTATATGTTTTTTATTAAATCTTTAAATATTAATTAAAGTTTGAAAAAATATAAGCACTTTATATAATTATTTAAATACTTATTAAAAGTTTATTTTTAAACTTTAAATTATTTTTTAAATTTAAATTAGATTTTAATAATAATAATTAAAATATTCTTTTTCTTGTTAACTTATCCTAACCGATTAAACGACGTTATATAAATGGTAATAAAAATGGTAAATTTAATAAGAGTTTTGTATTAAAAGTAGTTAGTGGATTTTTATTTATAATATTAGTAGGTAATGTTTAGATAAATATTTAAAGAGTTAAGTACTAGTTAAGTGGCTTTTTTTATATATTTTAGTGATTTTAATATTTAAAAATAAGCTAAGAAATAGTTGTTATATAGCTTATAACTATTATACATTTTTATCTTATAAATTATTAAGTTAGTTTAATTTTTAAATAGCTTTTTAATAAACTTATAATAATCTTTATAATATTATAACAACCTTTTATTATTTTAACTACTTTTATATTTATATAATAAAGCCTTTTTTATGTTAAAGTATTATTACTTTTTCTTTTTTATATAATACCTTTTTAGTAAAGTAATAAGTTATTCTTTTTCTTAATTAATCACCCCTTAAGTTTAAAATAAATTTAAATTATATTTTAATAGATTATATTAATTGTTCTTTTAGTTTTAATTATACTTAAATAATTAATAAGTACTTTAATTATAATGGCGCTTATTAAAAAAAAGATCAAAGCTTTTAAGCAATTTAAAATTATTTTATATGCTATATACCACAATAATTTGAAAAAAGTGTGGGCTATTTAATTTAATAATATAAAAAAAGCTTATTAATTGTCGTTTATAAGTAATGATTCTTAGGTTAATATTAATAGCTTTATTTTTAAAGGAGTAAATAAGCTTATAATATCTTTTATTTAATATGATTTGGTTAAGCAAAAATGCCTTATTATTAGTTCTAAAGTTCCTAAAACATTTAATATTACTATTAACACTTTATTAGTTAATAACAATGTATAAACATTGATTTCTATTTCTAATCTATTATTAATGCTTATGATTATTCCCTTTATTTAAAAAAGTGCTTATCTTTTTATTAAAACATTTTATTATATACCTTACTTAAGTTATATAAGAAATATATTTACTAATTGTTTTTAAATATTATATAGCTATACTTTAATAAGGTAAAGTACTTAGTATTAATTATATTTTAATAAATACTTTTACTAAGATTTATAAGTTATTTCTTTTACTATAATAACATCACTTTTATTAATTTATATTTATATATATAAATCTAATGATTTAATTATATAATTAATGGCTTATTACTTATAAAGAATATCCCTAACTTATAATATTACTTAAGATATGTTAGTAAGTTTTTTATGGAATCTTTTAAATATTTTTTTCTTTAATATTAATTAGTATATATAAATAATTTATGTTTTATAGCATATTTACTCACTTTTTTAAAGTATAAGCTATTAAATAATAAAGAGGATAATAAAGCTAATAAAGAAATAGGTAAAGTAAGCGGTAAATCTTATGAGGAAGTAATTAAGGAAATTATTTAAGCTTTTAAAACATTTTGTTAAGAAATTCTTATACTATTATATTTTATATTTATATTTGTTTACTTATTAATATAAAATAATTAATAATATTATTAAGTTGTTTATATAAGTTTTTTAACCATTAATTAATAAATCTTATATATTTTATAAATTAAGTAATACTTTAAAATATTTAAATCCTTATTTTAATAAATTCTTTGTTAACTTATTTGTTAATATTTGATTAATTAATAGGTAAAATATTTTAAAGGTTTTTAAAATATGTTTTTAGTATAATTATATATTTTATATATTTATATAATAAAGCTTGGTATTGATTTATTTCTTTTCTTTAATGATTAATTTAATCGTTTATTAATTATTATTATATATTTGCTATATATGTTTTAGGTTAATTTAAATATTTTTAAATAGGTATTATAAAGTCATTATTTCTTTTATTATATTCGAAATATTAAGTAATTTAGCCTTTATTATGGAAATTAATATTATTAATAAATGAGTTGCTTTCTAAATAATTAAACTATTGTATAAACTTATAATCCATCCGTGAGATAATCATCTATTTTTTATATTATTTATAAATGATATATTACTTAATATAAGTAAGGCTTATGCTTTAATACTCTTACCCTTATATTTAATATATAAGATATATATTACATATAAATATTTTATTACTTAATTAGCTATTATTAAATGCTTAAGTCTTAAATTAATTAAATAATAAAAGAGTTATATAATCACAAATATAATATTAGGTTTAATTATTATTATAATATATAAAATTAATCTTATATGCTTTTAAAAAGCCTTAATCTTTGCCTTAATAACTTTTCCCTTATATTTGAAAAGTAGCTTAAATAGTAAAGGAGTGAATAGGATTTAATTATTATCATTTAGCTAAAACTTAGTTACAATTTTTTTAATATAATTATTATAAAATAGGGAAATAATTTAATATTCCTTATTTTTAATTATTTTAATCCTAAGATATTAGCTAATTAATCCTTAATCTTTTATTTTATATAAGCTTTTTAAGCGATTAATTACTTTTTATACCTTAGCTATATACTTAAAGGTATTTATTATTAATATATTATTTATATATATTAGTATGTATATTTTTTTATTAATTATATAAAATAGGTATAATTTTTTTATTAATATTATAAATCTTTTAAGCTTTAAAATGTTTTTTATTTCCTTATATTATAATAAGAAAGAGTTATATAGCTTATATAATGCTTTTAAAAGCTTAGTATATTTTTTATTTCTATCCTTATAACCTTTAAAAAGCTATATAATAATTAGCTTTTTATCCATTTAAAGAATATTTATAAATATATTTTTAATATTAAATTACCAAATATTTAAATCAAGCTTTATAATTAATATTATTATTATTTAAAACGATTTTATTATAAGCATAGTAGTATATATGTTTTAAAACATTAGGTATTAAAGATTACCTTATATAACAAGCTAAGATTTACATTTTTTCAAATACTTATCCTTATTAAATTTATATATAAATACTTATTTTAAAAAGAGCAAGATATTCTTTACTTTATTATACTTTATAATGTGTTATATACCATTTTTATTAAATGCTTAGATTTTTTCTTATACATTTTCTTTAAACTACTTATTAAGTAAGTGGCTTATTAAATCCTTATATTCCTTTAATAATAATTATAAAAACTTATTTTAATAAATCTTTAATTTGTTTAAAGCTATGTTAATTTATTTAATGCTTTTTTAATATATTATTATAAAAATTATTATATATAATATTTAATATTCTTAATTTCTTTAATAAATTACTTTTTATTAATTAGGTAAAAAGATCTTTAGGAAATTAAACCACTTTAATTTAGTAAATGAGAAAATTTCCTTCCTATTTCCATAAATTAAGGTTGTAAAAGCTAAGTTATTTGAATTTTCTTTTTTAAGTTCTTAATCTTTAAGTCTTTTATTCTTTTATTAAAGCTTAATGGATGTTATTATAACACGTGGTTAAGCTTTTAACCCTTTTAAACAACCTTTTCCATGCCATAGTTATAATGTTAACATATTATTTCTTTTATTTTTGTTAACATTTTTTTTATTGCTTATTAAGCTTAAATATTAATTAGGTATTTTTATTTTAAAAGAAACTTTTCTTATAAGGTTTATAATCCTTTAAAATAATTGCTTAATATTTAATAAAATATTATCTTTTTTTATTCTTAGTTTTAAAATTCCTTTAAGGATTAAAAGTTTAAAAAATTGGTTATTTACTTATATATTAGGCTTTCCTTTAATAAATTATTTACTTAATTTTAAATTTAAATTTATAAGTATATTTTCCTTTAATTTTAAAGCTTTTAGTTAATTATTTAATTACTTTTTAACATTTATATCCCCTAGCTTAATAATTTACTTTATATCCTAATAATTTAATAACTTTTTTTCCTATAAGTTTAATATTTAAATTATTCCTTCCTTTATTATCTACTTTTTTAACTTATTAACTTTATCAACTTTTAATACTTTTAAATTAAATATTAAGTATTTAGCTTTTAAAATATAAAATATTTCCTTATTAAATTATATATCTTATATAATAATTACCTTTTTTTCTTTAAAGATTTATATATAATATAAATTAAAAGCTTAATATTTTATTAAATATCTTATATAAGCTTTCCTTATTATTTTGAATATTTTCTTATTTATATTATATTTCTTTTTTTCCTTTAATAAATATGCTTTATACTTATATATATAAATATTACTTTAATTAAGCTATAAATTACTTATTAATGCTTTGGAAATTTTTAAGGTATAAAACCTAAAGTATTATTTAAACTAATCATTAAATACTTTAATTAATAAATATATATAATAAATAAAGCTTAGGCTTTTATTAATTAATTAGGTTATTACTTAAATAATCTTAAGCTAAAGGTTTATTAGTAATTTAACTTTAAGCTATATTTTAAATATTTGGTTAACTATTTCTTACCTTATTTATTTTATATCTTTAATAGGTTTATATATGTGGCTTAAGGGGATTTTTAAGTTAATTCCTTCCTATTTTACTTAATACTTAAACCTTATTAATCCTTAATAAAAGAATATTATATGTTTATTATTATTATATATTTTATATATATTAAGTTTAAATTATTTTCATATTTAGCTCTTAAATAATTAAAGTTAAATAGCTATTATTACCTGGCTTTTATTTATAAAAGGAAATATAAAAAATATTTTATTATATTTATCCTTAATTATAAGTAATATATATAATCTTTTATATCTTTTTTTATAGAAAAATAAATCTTAAATTACCTTTTAAAATGGTTTAATTAAATGTCTTTTAAAGGGTTTTTTTTTTATTATTTAATAAACATATGTTATGATATAATATTTATACTTAATTTTAAAGGTTTTATTAATCTTTATATTTTAAGCCTTATAAATTAAAGCTTAAAAAGCTTTTAGCCTTAAATATTTAAAGTATTTATATTAAAGGTTTTTTAAATTATTTTATAGCTTTAGTAAATCCTTATTAGATTAATAAATTATGTGTTTTTTATTAGTTTTTAGGATGTTTATTATACCTATTATATTTATAGGTATATTATATAAGATGATTATTAATAAAGCTAATAGGATAAATGAATAAATAGAAAGGGATTTATATTTAAAGAAAATTAGATTATATTTATATATAAGTTGCCTTATTATATTATTCTTTTCTAGTTTTTTAAAATATAAAGTATAGTTTTAATTATTATATTAAATGTTTGTTATATATAATTTAATCTTTAAGATAATATTTATATAAAATTCCTTTATTATTATTATATTTATTAATATTAAATTATGTATATTAGGCCTTAATTTACTTATAAAATATTTAAGAATTATATATTTATTTGTTTTAAAGATTAGGAAGTTTATAATACTTACTTAGATTATATTATATATATTTATAGGCTTAAATAAGCTAAGGATTAAAAGTTTTTTATTATTAATTAAATTAATTAATCTATAATTATCCATTATAATGCTTTTTAAAAATAAGTGTTTTTTAATTTTAAATATAATAAAAACCCTTAAAGTTATATAATTTTTAATGATTTATTCCATAAGCTCCTAGCTTTTTTAAAGTAAATATAGGTTAATTAATATTATAGCTATATCCCTTAGCTAGTTTTTTCCTTTTAAGTCTTTATTTTTTTAGTTGTTAGTTTTATTTTTATTAATTGGTTTTATTTTTTATTTGTAAGTGTTAATTTTAACCTTAAGCTATTTTTAAATAAGGGTTTAATAAATTGCTTAAATCTTTTTATAGTGTTTAATATTTGATAATTTAATTAAATAATTTATTTTAGAAATTATTATATATTAAAAATATGTGCATTTCTTTAGGAGTTATTTGTATATTTAATTATTCTTTAAGCATGGACATTTATTTTTAACTTATGATTTATTATTCCTAGTGGTTTTATTAATGGTTTTATTAAATCTTATATTTATTTTATTTCTTTAAATTATGGCAAATTATGCTTTAATCCCCTTTTTCTTAGCGTTAACATCTTAAAGATATAGCTATTTACTTTATGTTAAAATTTATTAATTTAAGGTAAGTATTAGTTATTTTAATTAATTAACTTAGATTATTAATTAAAGTTATATATTAATTTATATTAGATTAAAACATACTCCTATTACTTTTAGAAATACTTTAATAGCTAATAACCTTTTTATGTTTAAAAAGTAATGAGCTTTTATATCCTTAAATGTTTAAGTGAATTTTAAAGTTTAAATAAAAAGTAAGATATTTAACATTTTTGTTTTAATAAGTATTTTATAGTATTTCTTCTATGCTTAGGTAAGTATACTAGTATATAAGGGAGTTAAGTTATTTTTAAATATTTTAATTATAGCTTTTAAGTCGTATTGTCTTTAATGTTTTAATTTAAATAATATAACATTTATAATTTTTATATTAATGGTTTTTTTAACCTAAACTAAAATGGTTATATAATATTCTTTGATTATTATATATTCTTTTCTATTACTTTTATAATTTATTAAAATAGTTTTATAAAAAGCTTATAGCTTAATAAGTTTAAAAGACTTAAATAATTTAATTGGTAAAGGAATTTTTAATATATTAAATATATTATTTAATATAATATTTAATATTAATTAAAATAAAGTAACTATTAAGTCATTAGCTATTTCACTTAATTTAAGTTTAAGCGATTATATAGTTAATAGATTATATAATATAGCTAATACGGTAAAAGCTTATAAAATATTATAACTTTTTTTTTTTATTTGCTCTATTTTTATTACGATTCAATCCTAATTAGCTAAATCTTTAATATATTTATTAATATGTTTTTAATTTTCTTTATTAGTTATTAAAGTTTAAGTTAGTTTTATAAGATTAATTAGCTTATTAAGTTACTTTAGGTTAATATATTATTAAATTTTATGCTTTTTTAAGAATTAAATTAAATAATAATATTAAATTATAAAATTATATATATTTAAGTACTTAATATATTTGGGTAATTTATTTAAGGTTTTTATAATTAGTTAAGTTAAAGTATAAATTGTTTTAAAAGTTAATTAAATAATTAACTTTTTTTATAGAAAAAAGGTTTAAAAATTTAAGATGAATTTATATATAAAAGATCACTTAAAGCATTGGCATTAAGCATAATCTAAGCTTATAACTATTATATAGTTATTATAATATTAGATCTTTTAATTAATTAAATGGTATGAATTATTAAAAAAGAAAAAGTATAGCTTTTAATTGGCGGTATACTTTAAATATATATAAAGCTGCCCACTTAGTTACATGCTTTACACATGACTTAACATCTCGGAACTGTGACATTTATTTTATTTATTTTATTTATTTTATTTATTTTATTTATTTTATTTATTTTATTTATTTTTAAATTAATAAATTAATAAAATATTTTTTAATATTAATAATTAATTAATTTAATATTATTCTTTTATAAATTTATTAAAATTATTATATAATATTTTATAAAATAAATTTTATAATTAATAAAATATTAATTATTAATTAATATAAATATAAATAAATAAATTTAAATTTTTATTATATAATAAAAGTTTAAAAATATTATTTATATATTATTATTTATAAATAAGTTATAATTTATATTATATTTTAAATAAATTTTTATAATATATAATAATAAAATAGAAAATATTTAACTTTTATTTTTTAACTTTTTTTAAAAAGTAATTAATGATTTATTAATAGGATATATTTTTAATTTTTCTATTTTAAATAAACTTTAACTTAATATTTATATTATTTTTTTCGTTATTTTATAGCTATTTTAAAATTATTTTAAAGCTATTTTAAATTTATTTTTAAATTATTTTAAATATATATTATAAAAGTAAAAAATATAAAAAATAAAAATAAAAATAAAAATTATAAAAAAACTTTTTTTATATATTATAATTTATTATTTATTTTATAAAATTTTATTATAAATTTAATAATATATTTAAAATATAAAATAATAAATAATATTTATTTTTTAAAATTAAAATATATAAATTTAATATTTTTATATAAAGTTTTATATAAAAATTAAATTAATATTATTTATAATATATTTATTTTAGTTTTTTTATTTAAATTTAAAAACTTTTTTAAATATTAATTAATAAAATTAATATTTTTAATTTATTAATTTATTAAATTTAATTTTTTTTATAAATTTTTATAATTATTTAAATTATAAATTAAATTAATTATATATAAGATATAAAAAATTTTATAAAATATATTTTAAATATAAGATAAATAAAATATTAAAAATAAATGAGTTTTATAATTAATGGGTTATTAATGGTGTATTAATAAGTAATTGAAAAATAAATAAAAATATATTAATTATCGATTAATTTATTTTAAATTTAATTTTTTTTCCTTTTTATAATTTTTAAATTTTTTTTTATATTTTTACCTTATACTTATTATTTTGTAATTTTATAGCTTTAATTTTTTTAGCTTCTTTTTTAAGAATAAGCTTTTCTCGTTAAATTTATATTGTTTCTTTTTTATTTATTATAGTTAAATTATTTGAAAAAATTTAAAAGGATAAAGCTTATAAAAAACGTAAAGTTTAATAATATAATAAATTATTACTATATAATTAATTAGTTATTAATAAATAATTAATAAAATATTAATTAATATATTTTATTTGTTAATAACTATAATTAAATTTATTATTAAAAAGAGTTAATAAAGGAAATTATTTTATATTTAATAATAAAAATTTAGATAATTCCTTACTTATATTTATTATAAATAAAGGAATATTTAAAGGTATTTAAGTTTTAAGAATTATTAAGTTATTTTCGAGCTGTTAATGTTTTACTTATTTTTTAATTATTATATAATTAAATAATTAATTATTTATTAAAGAATTATTAATGAATAATTAAAAATTTATTAATAAATAATAAAATAAATATTTACTTTATTTTTAAGTTTAATTATTAAATTAATTTAATAAGAAATTAAGGTAATAGTTATATTAAATGTTATATTACTTATAAATTTAAATAGTTATGTAATTATTAATATTTAAAACTTAATTATTAAATAATAATAAATTAATTAGTTATTAATTATTAATTAATAATAATATTTTTTAAACTTATAATTAAATGTATTTAATTAAATATTAATATCGATTTTCCTAATTATAACTATGTTAATGTTAAATTTTTATAAGATTTATATTATTTGGTAATAAATTTTAAAGGTAAAAAGTTATTTTTAAATAATGTTAATTAATATTTAATTAAATAAATATTACGGTTTTATATGTTATTTAATTTTTATATTTATTATTATTAATAGTTAAAAGGTTATTAATAAATATAATATAATTAATTGTTAATTAATAAATAATGAAATAAAAATAGTTTTATAATTAGCTTTAAAATAGTTATAAAATAGCTTTAAAATAGCTTTAAAATAGCTTTAAAATAGCTTTAAAGTAATTATAAAATAGTTATAAGGTAAATAAAAAAAAAGGATAAAAAAATATTTAATGAATTATTAATAGTTAATTAATAATGGTAAATAAAATTTAAACTTACTTTTTAATCGTTTATAAAATTTAAAATATTTTGTTTTAAAATTTAAGCGAAATAATGTTATTAATAATGTAAATTTATTAATATGTTTAAAGCCTTTTTATTTAATAGGTAATTAATTAATAATTAGTTATTTATTAATTTATAATTAATAAAAAATTATTATTTACTTTAATTTGTTTTTTAATTTTTTTTAAAAAATGTATTTTATAAAAGCGAATAATATGTTATATATATTATCGCTAATTAAAGTTTAGGAAAAGTTTTTAAAAATATAAATTAATACTTAAATAAATTAACCATTAATAAGTTATTAATAAGTTATTAATAAATGATAAAATAATAATTAATAAAAAAAATATTTACTTATTAAATTAAAGCGAAAAGCCGTTCTTATAAAAAAGGTGTTTTTATAACGTTAAAAACGTTATAAACACATTTTTTAATAATAATATAAATTTAATTAAAAAGTTATAATGTTTACAAAACGGTTTTTAACCGTTTTAATTATAAAAGAATAAATAAAAGTATATTTATAATAGTATATATTTTTATAATTAAAGCGTTTAACGCTTATAATTAGGAAAATAACTAGTTATAAATATAAGTTTAACTATTTATAAGGTAGTTAATTATAAGGTAAATAGTTATAAAGTAAGTAATTATAAGGTAAGTATTTATAAGGTAAATATTTATAAGGTAAGTATTTATAAGGTAAGTAATTATAAAGTAAATGCCTTATAGTTTTTTACTTTAAATTATTATTAATAACTTATAATTTATATTAATTATAAAGTTAATAAAGTTGGTTTAAAAATTACTTATATAAGCTTATTAAACTTTATATTAAAATTTAATTTTTAATAATTTAAATATTATTTAAAATATAAACCGATATATTTTAATTAATTTAAAGTTTATTAAAATATAAATTATAATAATATTTAAAGGAAAATTAATAATTAATTATTTATTAATAACTAATTAATTAATTAATAATAAGTTATTAATAAATTAAAAAACTTATTTTATTAAAATTTTTTATTATAAATAACTTAAATAATTTTTTAATAATTTTTATTTAATAAGTATTTATAATTTATATTAATAATTATAGCTTATAACTTTTAAAATAAATTAAATTACTTTTTTATAAAGTAAATTATTATAAAATTTAAAAATATTTTAATAAAGTTTTTAAATATATTAAATTAATAGTTAATTAATAAATAATTAATTACTTATTAATAAATTATAATAATATACTTAAGATCCACTTTTTTATTATTAATAATAAAGCTATTATATAGCTAATATATTAAATTTTAATAGGAAGTAAATTATTTAATATTGTTTAATTAAATAAGTAAATATTTTTTAATTAATAAATAATAAATAAATAAATTTAAATGTAATATGTTTTTTATACTTAACTTAATTTTATAGTAAAGGATTTTATAAAAATATGTTTAAAATGAAAATAATTAATTAACTATTAATAAATCATTAAATATTTATAAAAGATTAAATATTAATTAATATTTAACTTTAAATTATTAATTTAATAAATAATATTTTAAATCTTTTATTAATATTAATTAATTATTTTACTTAGTAATAAAAAAAGATAATTATATAGTTTTAAATAAATAACAAATATATAAAGATTTATTTTTAAATCTTTTAATATTAATACTTTATATTTATAATTATAATTAAACATTTTAATTTAACTTTTATTTTAAAAATAATTTTAATTTATAAATCATTAATTAATTATTAATTAATTAATAATTAATAAATATTTAATTAATAATTATTTATAATTTATTATATCTTTTATACTTAGTTAAATTTTATTAAATATAATAATAAATTTTAAAAAGGATATTAATAATTTTATTTAATATTTTATATATTAATAAAATATAAGTTATATATTAATAATTAATATAATAATAAATATGTTTAATTAAGTTTATAACTATTTTATTTAAGTAGTAATTTATACATTAAAGAAAAAATCATAAAATTTTAACCATTAATTATATTTAATTAACGATTAATTATTAATTAATAACCCTTTAATTACTTTATAATAAATTAATAATTATATTATAATTAAAAATTAATTATAAAGTAGCTTTAAAATAATTATAAGGTAATTATAAGGTAATTATAAAGTAGCTTTAAAGTAGTTTTAAAGTAATTTTAAAATAGTTATACTTATAAATAACTTTTTAATTATTTTTATATAATATAAATTTAATTAAAATTTATAAAGTTTTTTATTTTTAAAAAAATATATTTAAGCTTAAATTCACTTATAATTAATAAATGATTAATAAGTTATTAATTATCAATTTATTATTAATTAATTAATATTTATATTATTATTTAAATATTTATTTATTTTTAAATTATAAAATTCGTTTGTTTTTTTACTTTAATATAAATCTTAAATATTTATTTATTAACTTTTTTATATTTTAAAGTTAATAAATTTATATTTAAATATTTGTAATATTTAATGCTTATATATTTATATATATAATAATAAATAAAAATATTGTTAAAATATAAGTATTTAATTAGTTAAAAATTTTTATATTATTATTAATAATATTAAATTTAAATTAATTAATAAGTTATTAATAATTAATTAAGTAATAATTAATTATTAATTAATAAGTTATTAATAATTAATTAAGTAATAATTAATTATTAATTAATAAATTATTAATTAACTTATTTAATTTATAATTTTCCTAAGATTTTACTTAAATTAATTAAAGCTTTAAGTAATAATATAATATATTTTATTTAAACTTATATTTAAATAATTAAAAAAATTAATAACTTAAATAATTATTTTAGCTTAAATTGTTAAATTTATTTTATTTAAATAAGTTAGTAAAAAAAAGTTAATTAATTAATATTATTAATTTAAACTTAATTTTATATTTTAATTAAAAGTTATAATTAATTAATAATTAATTATTTATTAATAATTTATTAAAAGTTTATTAAAAATTTTAAAATAAAACTTATTTAATTTTTTTTAATTAAATTAATATAATTAAAAGTTAACTTTTTAAAAGCGTTAATTAATTTTTTATTAATTATTATTTAATTTTAAAATATCGTTTAAAATAAGTTATTTTATAATATATTAATTAATAAAATAATTAATTAAACTTTAATAAAATTTTTACTTATTTTTAATTAATTAATAATTAATAAGTAATTAATTAAAATTAAAATAATATAAATAAATTATATTTTAATTTATTTTATATTTAATAATTAATTATCTTTTAATAAATAATTAATTATTATATATAAAATAAATTTATTTATAAATTTATATTTTAAAGTTTTATTTTTATTTAATTTAAAATTTTTTAAATAAAAAGTTTAAATAAATAACGAAATTTTTTTTAAGGTTTTTTCTTTTTTAATTAAGCTTAACTATTATTTAATATATAAAAGAAATATTTAAATGGTTTACATCCTTCACTAATATTATATTTGTTATATACATATACGTAAGTAAATATTAACTTATCAAGTATATTACATAATACTTTGGCTTATATCCAACGTCTGGGTGAAATTAAGAACTTCAAATGTTCCTAACCAATTACTACTTCACCTACATGTATATAAACATACACCTTGAACACACCATGGGAATCTCACAAAGACTCTTTCCTTGCGCAGTTTTGCGGACTATAGCTTCCATTAGTTCTTATGTTGAGGCGACGACCAAAGATGCCGGGTAGCTATGGGTAAGCTCACTCGGGTCAAGATGGCCATCTTGACCAAGCAAGCAGGAGAATGTTTTGTTGCTGGTCAACACAATGCTTGATAAGAACACCACTAAGAGGTGTTATACTTCAAACATGTGTGTGCAGTGATTACGAAAATGATTATTAGAATGAACCTAGCAACCAGATGGGGGAAAGCGCAAACAGTGTTGCTACCTTCGACGCGCACCTAGGTAGGTACATGTAAGTACGGGTGAAGTTACTACTTCCTGCTTGTTTATACGAGGTGGTTATTCGGCGCGATGTCTGCAATAATCACCCCTTCCAAACTTCTCAAATTTCTCGTGCACTTGTCGCCGAAGTCTCCAGTGCAATAGCAACTTATAAAATAACATTGTTGAAAGCGAGAACACTTTATTCACTTGTGGCATAACCTACTCATCTTTCCTGGTTGTCACCTCCTTTTCATTTGAATCTTACAACCATCACTTCACCCTCTCACAATAGGTATCTACTGAGTGTCGTCCCTGACGCAGTCTAGATTATCTTCACACAGTTCCCTTTGTAGACTCCCTCCTACGGGTTTGAAACTCACAACACTCCTACTTATTATTCATTGGTATTACAAGATGCCCCCAGTACACACGTCTGGAGGCACTAACCCCAGGCCTTACCTATCTCGTTCTCCAGATGCAGAAGATTCTGCATATTTGGCGAACGCTGATGATGATTCCAGCTCTGAAGATGACACCCCTTCTACAGTGGCTGTACAGCCCCAAACCAGCCGGAAAATACGCAACAACCTGCAGTTTTCCCAGTTCATAAGAGACCATCAAGAGAAGATATACAGCTCTATTCCCATCGCTGCACTTAAAAATGAGGAAAAGTCAATGTATCGGCTCGTGCAGGAGGCAGAGGGTGAAAGAATTATATCAAGCCCCAGAGAATACCAGACCGAACTATTCGAGAGAGCCAAGCAGAAAAATATCATTGCTGTTCTTGATACTGGTACGTCCTCGTCAATCAGACGTATCGAGTTTTTCTCGAGTGCTTACTTCAAAATAATTTAGGGACTGGAAAGACACTCATTGCTGCTCTTCTTCTCCGCCACACCGTCGAGCAAGAGCTGGAAGATAGAAGTGCTGGCAAGCCGCCGAGAATTTCCTTCTTCCTGGTATTAATCCCCTTCATCATACTGTGTTTCTCACTATGCTAACGTGTCCATAGGTCGATAAAGTGGCATTGGTTCATCAGCAATACGAGGTTCTCAAAGCCAATCTTGATCACCCCGTTCAGCGATTCCATGGCGATCTCAGAACCGCCACCCTCAATCGTGATTTTTGGCAGAAGAGGGCCGAGGAGAGCATGGTGATTGTCTGCACTGCCGAGATTCTTCTCTCGTGCCTCCATCATTCATTCATTAAGATGGAACATATCAACCTTTTGATATTTGACGAAGCTCATCATACCAAGAAGAATCATCCGTATGCCAGGATAATCAAGGACTTCTACGCATCACTTGAAAAAGGCGAGCAAAGACGTCCTCGGATCCTGGGTATGACTGCGTCACCTGTGGACGCAAAAACCGATGTAACATTGGCTGCTGCACAGTTGGAAGGACTCCTGCATAGCCAGATAGCCACCGTGGCTGACGTCTCGGTCTTTGCAAAGGCGTCCATCAACCGGCCAATTGAAGATTTCATCGAATACAGCGTGTCACCGGAGTCCTTTGAGACTCCACTTTGGCAGAAGCTATATATATTGGTCGGTCACAATGAAGCCTTTAGAAGATTATTCACATATTCAAGATCCTGCACTTCAGAAATGGGTCGCTGGTGCGCAGACCGCGTCTGGAAAATGTGGTTAACAGAACAAGAAGCCCAAAAGGTCGAGGCAAAAACCGAGAGAAATTTTACGTCTAGCAAAGCGCAATTTCCGATAGCCGCCCTCGATGCTGAGAGAAAGGCGGTTCGGGAAGCTTATCAGATGGTAGCGAACCATTCACTCCCCCGCCCCGAACGTAACCCCTTTCACTTATCTAGCAAGGTTGAAGCACTCATAGGTGCCCTCCAGAAGCATTTAAACCCAGCTAAGGATAAATGCATCGTGTTTGTAGAACAGCGTCTTACTGCCATGTTGTTGACCGATCTTCTAAGACAACAGAGCCTGGATTTGTCCGATATCAGGGCTGGCATGCTGGTGAGTTTATCTGCATTGAACTATAAAGACTGTTATTAACTGATTTTGTAGTTGGGAGTTGGTAGTGATTCGGGGGACTTGGGGATGACCCTGAAAGAGCAGTTTGTGACCATGCATCAATTCCGGAATGGTGATCTAAACTGTATCTTTGCCACCAGTGTTGGTGAGGAAGGAATCGACATCCCTGACTGCAACGTGATCATCCGGTTCAATCTCTGCAAAACTATGATCCAATATATCCAGTCAAGAGGTCGAGCACGGCGCAAGGACTCTAAGTTCTTTCATATGGTTGAATTCACCAATAATGCACAGCTACAATCGGTGTTTGAAAACGAGGACAGTGAAGCAAGACTCCGCAAGTTTTACAACACACTATCCGAAGATCGACTTCTTACTGGTAACGACTACAAGATTGACTATTTCTTATCTCAGGAGAAGAGCTACCGCACTTACACTGTGCCCTCCACTGGCGCGAAATTAACATATAAGATCAGTCTATCAATCCTAGCAAACTTCGTCTCAACTCTTCCTCGCCCGTCGGATATCGTATATACTCCGGACTACATAGTGAGAAATGTCGGCCGAGAATTCGAGTGTGAAGTTATTCTACCAGATACTTCCCCGATCAAAAGTGCTATTGGACGACGTGCGATGAACAAGCAAGTCGCCAAGTGTGCAGCCGCTTTCGAGATGTGCCTGCAATTAAAGAAGAAGAAGTACCTTGATGATTATCTACAGTCAACTTTTACCAAGAAGCTCCCCAGTATGCGCAATGCACACTTAGCTATCAGTTCAAAGAAGAAAGCCGAGTATCCTATGCGCACAAAGCCAGAAATCTGGGATATTCGAGGCATACCAAGTAGGCTATTTGCGACTGTGTTGAAAATGACTTCGCCGGAAGCCCTAGGAAGACCATCAAGGCCACTGGCCATCCTCACTAGGTATCCGCTCCCGCAAATAGCCAAGTTTCCTCTGTTCTTTGGCCATCAGCGTACCTCGGATGTGGAATGTGTGCCCTTACCTTGCACCTTCGAGATTTCATTAGAGGAAGTTGAGCAGATTAATCAGTTCACACTTAGAATCTTCAACGACGTATTTAGTAAGGAGTATCGTTCCGAACCGGAGAAGATGCCTTACTTTCTTGTGCCCCTTATACACACTCACGACTTTGACTTTCCTAGTATCGCCGATGACACCCGCGCTATCATTGACTGGGAATGTCTTACTATGATTCAAAACACAGCAAAATATCCTGAGTTGGTAAATCAACCTGACGGATCTCTCAAGGAGCAATATGTTGTCGACCCACATGATGGATCACGTAAATTCTACACAGTCCGTCGTCGGCCGGATCTCAAGCCAACTGACCCAGAGCTTCCTGGGGCCCCCAAAAAACAGGGCAACAGAAAAGCTCTACGTGAAGAGCCAAAGGATATCTGGAATTACAGTATCGCCTTGTGGTCCAACGCGCGAGCTAAATTAACAGTTCGCCATGATCTGCCTGTGATAGAGGCCGAATATATTCCATTCCGGCGGAATCTTCTTGATGAACTTGATAAGCCTAAGGATGTACAATTGAAGTGTTATCTCGTTTTCGAGACTTTGAAGTTATCAGCAGTAAGTTCCTCTTATGATTACCCAACAAGCCTTTTCATCTAATCGCAATGCAGCTACCGGTTGACGTAGTCGTTATGGCTTACAATTTACCTGCGATTATCTATCGACTCGAGACCAGCGTCATAGTGCTAGAGGCGTGCGAGTCCCTATCCCTAAGTATTCGCCCCGACCTCGCCCTCGAGGCAATGACCAAAGATAGCGAAAAC
This sequence comes from Hypoxylon sp. CO27-5, assembly GCA_002120305.1. Classification (NCBI taxonomy): domain Eukaryota; kingdom Fungi; phylum Ascomycota; class Sordariomycetes; order Xylariales; family Hypoxylaceae; genus Hypoxylon; species Hypoxylon sp. CO27-5. The sequence continues at coordinate 134,554 of KZ112470.1, forward strand.
ACCGAAGAACATTCGGAAGAGCAGGTCAATATTCAGCGAGGTATGGGAAAGAATTACGAACGGCTTGAATTACTTGGTGATTCGTTCTTGAAAATGAGCACGACGGTTGCTCTGTTCTCCCAGATACCCGACAGCAACGAATTTCAATACCATGTCGATCGTATGTTGCTGATTTGCAACAAGAATCTCTTCAACAGTGCCCTCGACCTAAAACTTGAGGAGTCGATCCGTACGAGAGGGTTTAACCGACGTATATGGTATCCGGACGGTCTGGAGCTATTGAGGGGCAAGCCGAATACTAGCAGGCCGGGGAGAAAGGCTGTGGGCAGAGGAGTTCACACACTTGGAGACAAGTCCATTGCTGATGTTTGCGAGGCGCTCATCGGGGCGTCGTATCTAACAACATATGACCAAGGTAGTTTTGACCTGGCTATCCAAGCCGTGACCAAGTTTGTCAACCATAAAAACCACAAGATGATGAAGTACGAGGATTATTATGCGACGTATACAGTCCCCGAATGGCAGAGTGCAGAGGCTACGGCAGTGCAACGGGAGCTAGCCAAGCAGATCGAGAAGAAACTTGGTTACAAATTCACGTATCCTCGTCTGCTACGCAGTGCGTTCATGCACCCATCCTACGGTACCATTTATGAACGCATCCCGAACTATCAGCGACTAGAGTTCCTCGGCGATGCACTACTCGACATGGCTTGTGTCAATTACCTGTTTCACCGGTATCAAAGCGCGGACCCCCAGTGGCTGACTGAGCACAAGATGGCCATGGTATCGAATCAGTTTCTAGGATGCCTCTGCGTTTCCCTCGGCCTGCAGACCCACATGCTTTCCATGACCTCCGGTCTACAGAAGGAAATCACAGAATACGTGGCCGCCATAGACGAGGCGCGCAAGGCAGCAGAAGAGGAAGCCGAATCCGCGAACCTCGGCCGTGCATCCTACGCGCGGAACTTCTGGGTCGGCATCCAGAGACCTCCCAAAGCGCTCCCCGACATCGTCGAGGCATACGTCGGCGCGCTCTTCGTCGACAGCAAGTTCGACTACGGCGAGGTGCAGCGCTTCTTCGACGTGCACGTGCAGCCCTACTTCGAGGACATGCACATCTACGACACCTTCGCCAACCGCCACCCCGTCACCTTCCTCGTCAACATGCTGCAGCTGCATTTCCACTGCGCAGACTGGCGCCTCATGATCCAGGAGATCGCCGTCGAGGGCGCGCCAATCGGCCACGCCCAGGTACTCTGCGGCGTCATGATTCACGGCCAGGTGCGCGAGCACGCTACCGCTGCGAATGGGCGATATGCCAAGGTCGTCGCTGCGAAGAAGATCATGGCCACGTTGCAGAATATGAGCGTTGAGGAGTATAAGAAGGAGTTTGGATGCGAGTGCTCGCCTGAGGAGGCGCGGGCTTCGGATCCCTTGGCTCATGCTACTGCTGTTTGAGAAGGAGGTAGGATGAGGTTTCGAAAAAAAAAAAAAAAAAAAAAAAGGGAAGTAAATGAGAAAAAAATCTATAAGGCGGTGTTCTCTGGGGATACGAGAGGGTTTGTACTGGATTTGCTGTGGCATGCGGACCTACTTGAGCTGGTGTATAGTAAATTGCGATGGTAAATTCGTTGAAATGAAAAAGAAAAGAAAAAAAGTTAAGATGGCCTTCGTCCCCTTACTGCATTGTGACTTTTCAAGGCGTTGCGTTCGCGATACCCCTTAATTACACTAACTTAGTTGAATAATTCACCTTGAGGGAGATTCTACGCATCTATTAAGCTTGAGACCCACGATACTTGAAAGATAGTTGGATTGAGAGCTCCTGAGGTGAACACGTAAAGATTCATGGAATGATACCTACAGATAGCCATCGTTCATGGATTGAACCTTGGACGTTCTCTCTCCCTGTCAATTCCTCAGAATCCGTGTAGATGGACTACACTAGTTTACAGCTCGAGCACGTTATGCCGCTTATAACAGATGGTCAAATATGAAATAAGCATTCATCACTATACACGTGCTTTACGAGAAGTTCGTCATTTTCTTACTATTTATTTCTTAGAAGGCCTTGGACTAATAGTTCATTCATACGAGCTTCCCATATAGTCGCACAGCCTACCCAGAAGCAATACACATGGCAGCGAACGTAGGTACTTACATATAATAAAAAAAATAATTATGTGTCGTGAGATGTTTGCTAATGTAATCAAATTACCTACCATGGACGAAATCAAAAAATCCGCTAAACTGCCAAATTATTTTAATTATATATTTAAACCATATAAGGAATTATATATATATATGAGATATTTTTATATATAATATATATAATGGTTTAATAAATATATGTAAAAACTAAAATATTTTAATCGCGATAATTAAATTTATTAATATAAAATTTTTAACTTTAATTAATTTTTTCTTATAAAAAATAAAGTTTATAAAATTATAAACGTTATTAATAATTAAGGTTTTAAAGGCATTATTTATAATTAAAGTTTTTAAAAATAATATTAATAATAATTAAAAAAAAATAAGTAAAAAAAATAATATTTTAATTAAAAGTAAAGTTTATAATTATTAAAAATATTAATTAATTAAGCTTAAGTTAAATATTTAATAAATAATATATTATTATAATACATTAATAATAACATTAATTAATATTAATAAATAAATAATATTTAATATTATTTAAATTAAACATTAAAGTTAAGTTAATTTAAACTTAAATATTAACTTAATAAAAAAGTAAAACTTAATATTATTTAATTTAAAACATTAAAGCTAAACCCATTTAAGCTTAAATAATATATTAAATAGTAATATTAATATTATTTTATTTAAAACTTAAGCCTTAAATACTTAAATTATTAAAGTTAACTTATTTATATAAAACAATAATAATATTTTAATTTGCTAACTTTAAAAAAACGATTTTTATAAAGTTAAAGTTTAACTTTAACCCTTTTAAATTAACAAATAAATTAACTTTAAACATTATTAAACCCACGTTATTTTAACTTAAAAAAATAATTATAAGGTTAATTATTAAACTCGATTTAAATAAGTTAGTTATAAAAGGCGATTAAAGCTTAATTAAAAAGCAACCTTTTTAAATTTTATAACCACATATATAATTAAAATTTTTAAACTTAAAATTAATATTAACTTTATTATTATTATTATAATTATCTTTAATTTTTTTAAATATATAATTAAAGTTTTTAAATTTAAAATTAATATTAACTTTATTATTACTATTATAATTATTTTTAATCCTTTTAAATAAATGTTAAAAAGGCCCTTTAATATAAGTTATACATAAAATAAATGCATAAAGGAAATAATAAAACTATTTTAAATTAAGTATAATATAATAATAATTTATTAATACTTACCCTTTTATTTTATATTAAAGGGGTTTTTTACCCCTTATATATATATAAATAAAATAAGCTTTTAATAATGTTATATTTATTTAGTATTAATTTTTATTATCCCTTAATAAAGTCACCCCTTTTAGCTATACTTTTATTTTTAAAAGTTTTAATTTGTTATAAAGCTGCTATAATATATGTGCGTTTTCCTTATATTTTTTAATTATTTTATTTATATTACGTGCTTTTTATTATAAACCTTTTTATTATTATATAATTCCTTATTTCCAAATAATAATAACATTATTTCTAATATTTTAATTTAATATTTAATTTTAATAACTTCCTTTTTAATACTTTGCTCTTTTTTACCTTTTTTATCTTTTTATATACCATTAATACCTCCTATTATTAATATATTAATGCTATTATCTTTTAGCTTTATTAATATATTATTTTCATATGTTTTTATTAATAAAAAACCTATTTTTTATAACAATTATATGGCTTTTATTATTTATAATTATTTTATATTATATTATTACTATGCTTATGTTATAGTAAATTAATAAAAAGGTAATCCTAATAATTATAATTATATTAAATTTAAAAGTATATATCCCTTTTATTTTATTATAATCCTTTAATTAATAATTTTATTTTAAATACTTTTGGAAAATATTCCCATTATTTTTATTTTTATAAAGACTATATAGTTATAAGTTAGTTATAACCTATTTAATTTAAAAAATATATTGTTAATATTACCTTTTTTAGTTGTATTTTTAATAGTAATAAGTTATCCATGCCTTTTATAATGCCTTTACTATAAGTTTTAATATTTAGTTTATATATATTCCCTTTATTATTATTATTATTAGTTTTTTTTACTTACTTATTATTAAGATTAGGTTTAAAATTAATAGGATAATTTATATAAGGCTTTATAAGCTTTTAAAAATAAAAATAATTTAAATAAAGTAAAGGTTATAAAAAAGCATTACAAGGATATGATTAATTATTAAAAGCATTTAATAAATATAATTAAATTTATTATAATTACCTTAAAAAATATCATTATTAAAATTTGTTAAATTTATAAGGTTATTAATATTTTTATAATTAATTATTTTATTATAAGTTTTTTTATTTCTCTTTGCGTAATAATTTCCTTATTAATAATTATTTTATTTAATCTTTTAATTAAAATAGCCTTAATCCTTTACGAGGTAAAAAAAGTATTTCTATTTTATTATATTAAAGTAATAGTAATAATAATAATCTATTTAATAATAATAAAAAAGATAAAAAAAATAAAAGATTAAATAAAGCTTAGGTAATATTTATTAATTCTTTTTACATTTATAATATGATTATAATAAGTTTTCTTTATAATTCTTTCTTATATTCCCTTTTAATATTTTTCAATATATTTTTAACCTTTTTTTAAAAGTTATTATTACTATTATATCTTACTTATTAAATTAAATATTATTAATTTTTTCCTTTATCTTTATAATTTAAAATTACCTTTACTTTATAAATATTATTACTAATTAAAACTATTTTTTATTCCTTTAAAATTTTACTAGGTTTTAATTTAAAAAGTTTAAAGTTATTAATATTAAAGATATTATATATCTTATATTTAAGTAATAACTTTAACTTATATGTTAAGTTATATTACCTTATTATTTCTTTTATTTTAAAAGGACTTAAATATTTATTTATTAGTTTTTAATTAAGGCATTTTTAATTAATATTTTTTATAAATATTAAAATTTATTCTTTTATTTAAAATACTTTTTTTATTTTATTTTTATTATATTACTTAATATATAACTTATTTAAAGCTTATAATAAGCTTATTACTTTTTCCTAAGCTTAATATATTTAATTTACCTTATTTAAATCTTTTATTAAATTTTACTTTATCTTTTTTATTATAAAATTAATTAAGCCTTATAATATAAATTTAATATAAATATAAGTTAAAGTTTAATTATATATAAAGTATATTAAGGTATTATATACCTATTTTATTAATATTAGTTTTTTTATCTAATTACTTTATTTATAATTGTAAAAGGTTTTTAGGTAATGTTTTAAGTTTTAATTTTATTACTTAATTTATTTATTAATTTATAAATGGTATGTTATGTTAAGCTTTTAACTTATCGCAAACCTATGGTAAAGTGTTATTTAAAATTTACTTATAAATAATAATTTTTTATTTAATATAATATTTTCTAATAATTTTATTTATAAAAATATTTTTATAAAAAATATTTTAGTTAGGCTATTAGCGGTTAAGTTTTTCATTGTTACAATATATAAGGTATATTTCGAAAATTTGTTTATTATTATTAATATATTGTTATATATATAACCTCCTAATGTGATTAAGTTTAATAATTTAATTATAAAGTTTAAAAATATTTTTTTACCTAGTTTATTAAAAATTAATAACAAATTTAACTTATTATATAAGAAATGTTTTTAAGTTTTTATTTATTAATAAATTATATAACTATTTATATAGCTTTTTATATTATTCTTAAAGTTATTTTAATAATAATATTTTATTAGTTTTTTAATTATTTTTACCATTTTTTAATGTTTTAAAAATAGTATATTATAATAGTAATAAAATAGTTTTAATATTAATGTAAAAAGTATGTAAATTTTACCTTAATACTTTATTAAGTCCTTTTTTATAGTTTAAATTAATTTGTTTTTTTTATGGTTATTATAATATTATTTCTATGCTTTTATGTTAATAAATGAATCTTTCTTTTATTCTTTATAAATTTTTTCTAAGAAAGGCATACTTAATGTTTTATTATTATTTTATAATATTTAAATTTAACTAGACTTTTTGTTATTTTACTTTTATTTTAATGGTTATTTTTTACTCCCTTAATTACTTAATAGCTTTTAGCTATTTTTAAACCTTTTTAAAAATTTTAGTAATATATCGTATTTTTTATATAGTTTTTTAATAATAAAGTATATACTTTTATAGCTATTTTTAATCTATTAGAATTTAAGTTATTAATTATTATATAATATCTTTTTTAATTATTTTAAAATCTTTTTTAAAACTTTAATAAAATATTTTTATAAGCCTTAATTTTCTTTTTTTTATTTATATGGTTAGGTTATTATAATAATTTATTAATAAGATTAAAACTCTTAGGTTTATAAATTATTTAAAAGTTAAAGTTTATAAGTACTTTAATTTATTTAACCTATTTATTATTTAACTTTAGCTTTAATATAATATATTAAAGGTTTAAATGATTTGTTAATATGTTAATTTAACTGTTTAAATATATTAGGTAATGTTTTCACTTTTTAAATGCATTTATAATAGCTAATATTTTTATATTTAAAATAATATAATTAGTTTTAATGCCTTATAACTTCCTTAAAATAAAGGTAATAAAATGCTATTTTTTTTTATAAAGTTAAGATAAAATTATTTTTATTGCTTATTATAACGTATTTATTTTTACCTAAGTTAATAATTAGTTATTAAAATATTTTAAAATAAAAGCTTTTAAAAATATTTCCTTAAGTTTTTTAAAGGTTTTTAACGCTTTAATAAAAAAGTTAAATAATAAAATTGGTTTTCTTTTTAATAAGTTGGTAAGTAAGGTTATAATTTTCGAGTAATTTTTAATAAACCTTTTATAAAAGTTTGTAAAGCTTAAAAAAGTTTGTATATTATATATATTATAAAGTGGTTACTATTTTAAAATTACCTTTACCTTTTTTTAATTTATTTTAATATTTTTTAATAATATTATAAATCTTAGAAATATTACTTCCTTAATATTAAATTTATATTTTACTAGGTTTGCGTATAACTTTTAATCCCTTAATTATTTAAAAATATTATAAATATATTATATATGTGAGGCGGTATTATTAAAGTAAATTAAAATATTATTTAAATAAATGATATATATTATATTTATTAGTTTTATAAGTATGTGGTTAATATAATTTTAAAATGTAATTAGGGCATTTAATAGTTTAAATGACATTATTATATATTTAAAGTATTTATATTTAATCTTAAATGTTATTTTTCATTTATTATTTTTTTTAATTTATAGTTTATGGTAAATGTTTTTTAAGTTAAGCTTAATAAAGTATTTAACTTTAATTAGTTGGTTTAAAATCTTATTTATTAACGGTAATATAATATAATCTTTTTTAATTATTTAGTTTAATGTTTTATAATTAATATAAAGTTAAAGCTTTTTTTTTAACTTAGGCATAAATAATATAGGCGATTTTATTACGTTTTTTAAAGGCCTAATCCATTCTTTTTTAAAAATATTGTTAATATATTTTTTAAGTACTTTTAGCTTTTTTTTTATTAATAAGTAAATTAAGCTAAGGGATGGCTTTTTTCCTTTTTTAAAGTTAATAGCGTAGTTTTAGTTTTAATGTTTTAATAGTATAAATATTTTATTTATATTAAATACCTTTTCGAATTTTATATATTTAAGGGGGAAGGATTAAGCAAGGATATTATTATTTTTATATAGGTTAAAGTAAAGTTTCTTATCGATTTTTCCTTTAATAATAAATAAAAGGGTTATTATTATAACCTTATTATTATTTTTTACTACTTGTTTAATTTTCTTTTAGCTTTATATAATAGCGATATTATTATTTATAATTTTATATTTTTATAGTTTGTTTTATGTTTTTAAAATAATGTTTATACGATTTATTTAAGGTAGTTTTAAAAGGATATTATAGTTAAAATTTTAATTCGTAATATTAATATTATTATATATATAACATAATTTCCTTAAATTATCCCTTATTTTAATAAAGATATTAAGTTATACTAGTATAAAGCTTACTTTATAAAAATTATTTACTAGTTTTCCTAGTATAAAATATTATTACGAGATTATAAAGATATATTTAATATAAATTATATTATAGTTTAATCTTATATTAATAAAGGTATAAAGTTTAATTTATTTTCCTTTTATTTATAACTTTATCGTAGCTTTAAAACATATTTAATAAGGATTTATATTTTATTATAAGTTTTTTATCTTTTATATTTTAAAAGGGGTTTTATTTACGTTACTTATGTGGTTATTATTTATAGGTTTTAAGTATTAATTAGCAAAATATTTATATTTATTACATTTAAAGTATTATATTTTTAAATAGTTAAACTATTAATAATCTTTTTCTTTATAATATAAATAAAAGGTTAAGTTTTATAAGGATATCGTGGTTAATATAAGTATTTATAGGTTACGATTTTAGTTAATATTTTTTTTAGCTTTAGTAATTTTAGTTTAATAAGGATGTTATGTTAATATTATATTGTTTTAAAGGCCTTTTTTTTAATTACTTAGCGTTTTCCTTTGCTATCCTTTTAATATAATTTTAAAGGTTTTTACCTTACTTTTAAGCTTAGTTTATATTATTAGTAAGGATCTTTTAAGGTATTTATTCCTTAATTTAAAGGTTAATTTTATTAATAGGTTTAATACTTTAACTTATTTTAAGTACTTTTTAAAATTACTAGCTTTTATTATTTTAAATTATTTAAAAAATATATTAAACAATTTGTTAATATTTTAGCGTAGCTCTTATATTATTATAAGGGCATTAAACGCTTATATATTCTTATTTTTTATTAAATTGTAAAGTTATTTTTCCATTTTTAACTAGGAGATATTTTTAAGCTCTTTTATTATAAAAATAATGTGTTATTACCACTATTATGCTATTACATTTTTTAAGTAAATAGTTGTAAATAGGGTTTTTTTGCCATTTATTTTATAATTATTAAATAGGAAATAAGCTTTTAAGCCATTTAAAAAGGTTATTAGTTTCGTGTTATTGTTATTTTTCTTTCCTTTATATTAAATATTTAATAGTAATATTTTATAATATAATAGGTTATAACTATAATTACGTTTTAAATATATTAATTAGTTATTTTTTTTTAAAGTTATAATAGTTTTTACTTTTAAAGCTAAAAGCTATTTTTTTTTATATTTTTTCCTATTATTTATTATTAACTTTATTATTTTTTTATTAATTTTTACTTTTATTATGTTAATAAGCTTATAATGTATTATTAGGATTAATATGTTTATTATAATGGTGTTAATGTTTATTATAAGCTTATTACTTTTTAGCTGGTTTGTTATAATGTTATTAAAATCTTTATTATCTTTTAATTTATATAAGGTTTTTCCTTAAGTTTTAATTATAATAATCATGTTATATTAATAATTATAAGCTTACTTTTAAGCAAATGGTTTATAATAATAAGTGTAAAGCATTAAATTATTAAAAAAGCCTTTTAATATAAGTTATATATAAAGTAAATATATAAAAGAAATAATAAGATTGCTTTAAGTTAGGTGTAATATAATAATAATTTATTAATGCTTATCCTTTTATCCTATGTTAAAGGGGTTTTTTACCCCTTATATATGTGTAGGTAAAATAAGCTTTTAGTAATATTATACTTATTTAATGCTAGTCCTTATTATCTTTTAATAATAAATAATTATAATTTTTAAACTTTAAATTAATATTAATATTATTATTATTATAATTAATAACTTTTTTATTAATAACAAAATTTTATATATTTGTATTGTTAAAATAATATATATCCTTAATAACTTTTTTATAATTAAATTAAAAATGTTTATTAAAAAGTAAAGATAAATAAATAAAAGCCTTAATAAAAAATACATTATTTGTTAAAAATATAAATATTATATAAAAGTTTATAAATTAATTATTTAATATATTTTTATAAATGTATATAATAATATTATATAGCTTTAAAATAAAAAAAAGCTAAACCGTAATATTATTTAAAATATTTTAAATAAAATAAATAAAAAAGTATTTAAAAAATATACCATATAATTAATATAATAAACAATTTTAAAATATACTTTTTAGCTTATAAAACATTGTAAATGTTTAATGTAACATATACGTGATTAATATATGTTAACTATTATATAGCTTAAAAAAATAGTAAATATTTTATTATTAAATATTTTATATATATTAACGTGGAAAAAAAAGGTATTATTAAAATTATATATTTTATAAGAATTATTTTATATTTAAACATATTAATTTATATTATTTATATTAAACTAAGGTTTTTTAATTAAAAGAATAATATAAGTTTTTTTTATATTAATTATAACCTTTATTAAGCGGTAATATTTGTTTTATAATATTATTGTAAATTAGTTTAAAATATATAAGCCTTAAGCCTTTAATTAAAATATTTTAACGATATAAATATTATATTATAGCTTTAATAAGTTATTATATAAAAATTGTTAATAAGTAAAGTTTAAAGTAATAAAATATAATTTTATAAGATATAATTAAAATGATAATATAAAAAAGGTAATTATAAAGCATTTATTATTTAAGTTATATATAAAATTATAAAAGTAATAATTATTTATAAGTAAAATGTTATTTATTAGTTAAAGGATGTAATAATTAATAGTATTAACAGTAAAAAATAACGAGAAAAAAGGTTTAATTAATTTTTCCCTAGCTTAAACGTTTTTAATTAATATATAACTAATATAATAAGTTAAGTTATAATATATACTACTATTATTTAATATAAGAAATTTTAATAATAGCTTATATTTACAAGGATAAATAAGATAAAAAATTTTAACGAAAGGCATATATTTTTATAATAATATTATATTCGAATAATATGGTTTAAAAGGTTATATGGTTATTAAAAATAACTCCTTAAATTACATACTTATATTATATTAAAAAAGCTAAAATATTTTTAATTAAAATGTATGTATAAAATCTTTGGTTAAAATTACTTATATAATTTCTTTTTAAAAATATATTAATATTAATTAATTACAAGAAAATCGAAAGTTTAAAAAAAAGCTGCTAAAAAAATAATATTTTAATATTCTTAGCTATTTATATTTATTTTATTAATGTATATTATATATTAAACTTAATTTTTTATATTTATAATAAAGTATTAGCCATTTTATATTTTAACATTATTAATACCAAAAAAGGTAAAATGATAATAATTAAAAAAAAAGATTATAATTTATTATTTAAGCTATACTTTATTTATTAAATTACTAACTTTTTATACTTTAAATTATAGCTTTTTAAATTATAAAATTATTTATTATGTTTATTATATTATTATAAGTAATATTTAAAAGTTTAGTAAAGGTTAAAAGGTATAAAATAAAAGTTTTTTCTTTTTATTTAAATGTATTAAATTAAAAAGAATAATATTTATTAATAATTTTATTTTTATTAAATGGTATTACTTTTATATTTTTTCATTTACTAATAATTAAGCTTTTTTTTTAACCTTTTTAAGTTGTATTAACTTTGTGTTATAAATAAACCTTATTTAATCGTATTTAGTTTTTATAATTAAATTTATTCAAAGGAAATGTTTATATTATAAAAGGCTTTAAAAATTAAATATATTTTAACTATTATTACCTGTTATAAAGCCTTAAATATTAACATATTAAGTATTAATAGTTTAAATGTTAATAACTTTTACTTATATATTAATGGCTTTATTTTTTTTATCCTTTAAAGCTTAAATAATTATAATAGTAATAAAAGCTTATATTTTATAACTTATAACTTTATATTTATAATAAAAGGTTATATTATATTAAAAACTTATTAAAATTAAATAATCATTAATAATATAATTAAATTTAAGCTTAAAAATAATGTTAAATATAAAAGGTTTATTAATTATTCATGTAATACGATTTTTCTTTATAATAATGTTTATATTTTTTATAATAAAAACTATATTATTATAGTTTTAAAACCTAACTTAGTATATAAGGGTAAATATTATTTTAATGTGTATATATAAAATTTACCAAATAAGTTAAAAGATTTAAATATATAAGTGTTTTTTTTTTATTAAAATTATCCTTACTATTTAATTACATATATATTAATAAAGTTTTTCTTTGTTCGCTTCGTTTAAGTTATTTTTACTTATTATATTATTAATATAATAAATAGCGATAATGTTAATAACCAATATTTTATTTATTATATAATTATAAATGAAAATAATTTAAAAATATATTAATATAAAATAGCTTTTAGTAATAAAATTAACAAATTATTTATTAAAGCTATTAATAAAAAAGAATAAAAACGAAATAATAGTTATATTATTAAAGTTAATTTTACTACTAAAAAACGGTAAAAGCTTTATTACTTATATTATATAAAAAAGATTAAATGGGAATTAAATAATAATAGATTTAAGTTTAACAATTATAATAGATTAAATAATTATTATTTAAATGATATTAATTACTTTTTTAATAATTATGATTAAAAATTTAAACACTTTTTATAACATGTTATGCTAAAGCTTTTAAACTTTATAAAAAGTTTAGCTAATAATGATAAAAGTTTTAATTATAATAATTAAAGTTAATTTAAACCTTTATTATTAGCTTTAATAATTTCTACAATTAAAAAAGTATCTTATAACTATTTTTATTTGTTTAATTTTAATAAATATATTTATTAAAAAGGTAACTATTAATTATAAATTTAACATATATAAATTAAATTATAATAATATTTATAAAAATATATAATATAATAATATTAAGGATTTTATTACTTTAATAAATAATTAACAATTTAAATTAAATTTTTCTTTATTATAATGTTTTCTAATATTATATACTTATTAATAAAAATAACGATATAGCTTTATATTAATAATAATATAACTTTATAAAATAATTAATTTTAATTAATTATATATATCGTGGGATTGTTTAACTTTAATCGCTTTTTTAAAGTAATATAAGGTAAATATTATTATAATAACTAATTTAAACTTAACGTTATAATTATATAATTTTTATTTAAAAATATTATTATTAACTTTAAATATATCCAAATATTACTATTAAAACTTATTATTAATTAACATTATTATTAAGTTTATTATAAAAATAAAGCTTAAAAATATTCTTTATTACATTTAACTTTTTAATAGTTTTTAAAAAACATGTTTTTAATTATTAATTAAAATTTATTATCTTAATTATACCCTATTAGCTTTATTAATTATTTTTTAAGCTTTTAATAATAATGTATTTTTATATAATATAGTTTATATTATTTGTTATATTATCTTTAATAATATATAAATAAACGATAAAAGTTATAATACTTTAAATTATAATAAATTATTTTTATTTACATTATTTAATTTAAAAAATAAACATTATATATTTAAAAATCATATAATCTTAGTTAAAGTTTATTATTTTTACTATTTTAATTATAAAAAAAGTAAATTAAATATTTTATCCGTTTTATTAAACTATTAATATTTATTAATAAAAAAGTTATATTTTATTATACTTTATTTTAATTATTAAAGGTTTTTAAATATATTGTTAAAATTTTAAAAAGATTTATATTTTAATATATTTATAACTAATGTTTTTATATCTAATACTATTAAAGTATTTATTATTATAATAATCGCTTAAGTTTTATTAACGTATAATTTTAACCATACCTTTTATTTTTTTATAGGTTAAGTTAATACCTTTAAATTTAATTATATCTTTTTTTAAATAATAAAAATCTTTATTAAAATAAATAATATACGATAGTTTATCACTTTATTAAATAAAAGCATAGTTATACATTTACATCTTTAAAATTATATTTTCTTTTATAAAAATATTTATATTTTTTAAAATTTAAATGTTATTGTTTTTATTTTTAAGCTTAATTTTGAAAATGAAAAGTGTTTATGCTTAGTTTATTACGTTTTAAACCCTTTAAACAAGTTTATTAATTTCGATATAAAAATTTATTTATTATATTATAATATTTTTATTTTATTAATTAAATATTTTTTTAAATTTCTTTTTACTTAGTTTAGTTAATCTTTATTTATTAATACCGTTATTATGTTTTTTATAAATGATAATAGTAAATTTAAATATTTTATATTTTTTTAAAATACGAAAAAAAACAAAATGGTTAAATAAATATTCTCGCTTTAATCCTTTTTTTAATTATTTAATAAAGTAACCGGTAGTTAAACTAAGGGTATTATAAGTAAAAAACATAACCGTTAAAACTTAAAAGTTGTTTAAAACGTTAAAGTTTTAAATGTAAATAACACTACTTTTAATGTTAATAATAATAATAAAAGCACTTTTAATATTAATAAGTTTAATATTAACGATGTTAATATTAATAAACTTAATATTAACAAAGATAATATTATTAATCTTATTTATTTGGTTTATATAAGTTAAATAAAATGTTTTAATAATAATGTTAAGTTTAGGGATTATAATTTTAATTTATATTCCTTTTATAACCTTTTAACAATTTTTTAAATGATTTAAATCCCCTTTATAAAAAGCCTTAGTTTTTATTAATAAGTAAAGATAATGTTATAAAGTTTTATTATTCGCGGTTACGATTACGATTAAGGTTTAACGAAAACGAGTTTGTTTTTATTAAAGATTAATTATCTTTTAAGTGAAAGGGTTGGTTTAAGTATAAATTTAAGCTTAAAGTTTTTTAAGTTTTTATTTTAAATTAAAAAAAAGGTGGTAAAGGTGGTATTTCTTTCCTTAATTAAATATTAAAATGAAAATTTTAATAAGTTTATATTATTTATTAAAGCTTATTATTATAATAGCAAAAAAATATATAACCTTTTTTTAACTTTACTTTTATATAATAATAAAAATGTTATTATTATTATTATTATTATTATTATATTTAAAACTAAGGTAAGGAGAAAAAGCTAGCCTTTATAAACCCCCTTAAGAATATATAACATATAAAGCTATTTTTAACTATTTATTTTAAAATTATAAAAAAAAGATATTAAATAATATTTATAAAGATATATAATATAATAATTTATTTTTATTACTTTAATAAATAATTAATGATTTAAATTAAATTTTTCTTTATTATTATACTTTCTATTATTATATATTTATTAATAATAATATAATAATATAACTTTATATTATTAATATTAAAGCCGCCCCTTAAAAATAAACATTATATAACATAATAAACTATTATTTTTAAGTATTTTTTTACTTTATACTTAAATAATTTTATATAATAATAATTGTAAAAGCATATAATTAAAATATTATAAGTAGTTTTAAAAAGGCTATTAAATATTATACTTTTTAAAAAATTATATATTAATTTTATAAAGTTATAATTAATTAAAGTTATACCTTACTTTTAATAGTTATAAAAAACGTATATTATTGCTAAAATAAAATAATATTTAAATTCCTTATATATACACATTTGCTTTTTAAATTTCTTTTATATTAAGGCGTTTTTAAAACTTTTTCTTTATATTATTTTATTTTTATTATTTTACATTAGTTAAAACTAAGCTAATATTTAATTTTACTATAAAATATAACTATTTTAATAAGGTTGTTAAGTTTTTACTTATTTATTTTTTAAAGATTTTAATAAGAAAAGAAAATATTATAACTACTTTATTTTATTACTTAAACGATTAACCTATTATTATTATAAATTTTAACCTTTAAAATTGTAAAAATATTTCACATCTTTAACATTATTTATCTTATTTATTAACTAATTTATTTACTTCTTTTTATTTTTATAATAATAAATTAAAGCGTAATAAGCGATAATTAACATATAAGTTTTTATCTTTAAAACTAACTTTTAAATAAGATTAAGATTAATGGTTTAAAATGGTGGTAAATAATAGTTTATAATATATAAAAAAAGCATATTTTTAATATAATAATGTTAAGTTTAGTAAAAAATAACAACTTTTTAAAGTTTGTTTAATATTAAATATATATATTTAATTATTATATTAATAAAATAATGGGGAATAAATATATTAATAATATTAAAATTTAAGTTTAATAATAAATACTTTTAAATTAATTCCTTTTTTAATATAAGCTTTTTATTAAATATATTTACCTTTATTAATACTTTATAAATTAACCATCTTTTAAATAAGCCCCCTTAAAAATAATACTTTTTTAATAATATTTATTATATTAACTTTTTAAAAAAATACTTTTTATTTTAAGGTTAATTTTATAATAATTAATTTTATATTATTATCTTTTTTTATAAGTAATTATTTTATACTATTTTTTAATTATTTCGATTTAATTATTAAAAAATTTACTTTTTATAACTTTTTTTTAACTTTATTATTATATAGCTTTAATCTTTTAATTTAAATTAGTTAAATCTTAAAGTGCCTTTAAAATCTTTAAAAATCTTAATTAAATTAAACTTAATTTTACCTAATAAAATAAGTTTTTACGAGTTTAAAATGTTAAAAAAGTTTAAAATATTAAAGAAGATTAATTTTAAATTATAAAAATATTAAAGTTATTTTAATATAATAAATATTTTTATTATAAATTTTAATAACCCTTTTATAATTTAAATTTTAAATTGGGTAATTATATTTATAACTTAGGTTTAATTAATTAATCCCTTTATATTAAAAGACTTAATACTTATAATATATAATAAAAAGCCATTTATTAAAAAATGGCTAAAAAATAAATTTAATACCTTTATAAGTAAAAAAAACTTTAAATTTTTAGGCGAAGGTATTTTAAAAGCTATTATAGCTTATTATTTTAAGCTTAATTTTTCTAAGCCTAATCCGTTTTTAAAATATAATAAAGATAAGTTTTTTAAATATTACCTTTATAAATCCTTTATAAAGTTAAAAGTTTTTAAGCTTAATAAAGCTTTTAAATATAATATTAAAACGTTTAATAAATATTACATATTAATTGTTATAGCGAACTTTATTAACAATTAAAATAATTTAACAATTAATTATAAAGGCTTAATATTACCTTATTTACTTATAAAAATTAAATATACGTTAGGTAATATAATAGGTGTAATAAATTAATTTGTTAATAATACCTTTATATTTATAAGTTTAAGTAATAATTACTTATAATAAAAAAATATTATTTTTAACCTTATATTTAATAACTATTTTATAAAGCTTTTTATTACATAGTTTATATTAAATATTAATAACCTATGGTTATTAATATTTTATTATATGAAAAAAATAAACGCTTTTTAACTAAAGGTAAAAAAAAATTTTAATAATTTCCTTTATTATATATTTAATATTTATTATTAAGGTTATTACAATTAATTAATAGCCTTAAAGTTATTACTTAAGCAAAGGTAAAAGAATACGATTAATAATTATTAAAAGTTATTTTATTATTAATTATACCATTTTTTATTAGTTTTAAAAATAATAGAAAACGTTAAGTATATTATATAAATATTAAAATAGGTTTCCTTAAATATTTATTTTTAATATAACGTGGTATTTTTTTCCTTTTTTTTTAAAAGTAAATAAAATAATTATATTATTAATGTATATAATAATATTTTTCCTTAGTTATTTTAAAATTAATAATTTTAACTATTTCCTTTATTACCATAAATATTTAAATATTAAAAATGGCTTTATTAATGACGAATTTTTTTAATTATAAGTAAATTTTAAAAAGCTTATGTTTAGTCGTACGATTTTAAGATTGTTAAAATAAATGTTTTAATAACAACATTTTTATATATTAAAAGGTTTTAAAAAAGTGGTAAAATGTAAATAAAAAAGGGTAAAAGGTTTTTTAAATAAAAATATAAATACTAATATATTTAAGTTAAAATATAATTAATGTTTACTTTAAATAATTATTTATAATTAAAATATATTTACTTATATTAACATATAAGTTTTTATTAAATTACGTTATCCCTTTAATTATTATTATAAATATTTTTAAAATTACTATTTAAATAAAAGTTATTACTAATTATTTTACTTTTAACCTAGTTAAAGTTGTTTTTATTTTATTACTTTAAGATTATAAAGAAAAGGTATTAAGCGTATTTTAAAATTTTAACTTAAAAGCATATATAATAATATTTTAACCGTTCTCGTAAACTTCTTTAAATAAGCTTATGTTTAATGCCATAGTAATAAGGTGTTATTAAGTAAAAATAATATTATTTTTAGTTTAATTTTTAGTAAAACCTTCGTTAAAACTATATGTATTTAAAAGAATAGGAAAGGATATATAATAAAAATGTTAACGTAATAACTGTTAGTAAATATTATATATATAATTTAACGTTTTTTTAAAAATTTAAGGTATTTTAACCTTTTAATCTTTTTATAAATTAATGTAAGGTTTTTCGTTAATGGTTATATTAATTATTTACAAACTTTAAGCTTTTTAACAAGTTATAAGCTTACTTTTACCTGCTAATTTAATAAATAATTAGCTGGCTTTTCGTTTTTTAAATATATTAAGTAATAATGGGTATTTAATAAAAAGTGATATGGGAAATAAGTTATTTAATATTGTTAAAATAATATTATTATTAAATGTTAAAATAGGTATTAAAAAATTATTAATATTAATATATAAAAGAAGTTTATTTATATAATGTTTTTATATGTTAAAAAGGTTACGCGTTTATAAAGAAATATTATTTTATTTTATAAAAGGTATATTTATAACGTTAAATATTAATATATTTTCTTTTTTAATTTTAAATGAGATAATAAGCAGCTTTTTTTATATATTTTTTTTAGTTTTTTTAGTTTTGCTTTAATTATTAAAAGGTATAAAAAAACTTTTTTTTTATATTATTAACTTTAAGTTATAAGTTAAAGTTAATTTTTTTTTAATAATTATATTTTAATTTTTTTCTTATATTAATATTATGGGATTATTATTTGTTAATTGTTTAAGCTTATAAAATGGGGAATTTTGTTTTTTTATTTTAATAATAATTTAAATATTTAAAAACTTATTTAAATTTAAATTAAGGTTAATAATTTTCCTTAATAAAATATATGCTTTAAAATTTACTTTTTTTTATTAAACGTTAATAATTAAGTTAGTAATATAATTTTAAATAAAGCTTATTATTTTATTATATGTTTAAGTATGGTTTTATAATATATAGCCTAAGTTATTATTTACTTTTATAGCTTATTCCTTTGTTAATATGGTTAAATTAAAAAAAAATGTGGTAAATATTACTTTAAATTAACGTTATATTATACGCTTTTACTTATTACTATTAATAAATAAATTATTATTTAGTTTTTTTACTTACTTATATATTAGTATGTTTAAAATAAATGGAAAAAAGTAGTGGAACGCTTTTTTAACTTAAACTTATACTAGCTATTTTTTTTTACCATTATTTATAAATAGGTTATTTTTTTCCTTAATTTAATTTTTATTTAATGTAATAAGATAAAATAGTTAAAAATTATATTTATAATAAATCTTTTTTAAATGTTACTATTTATTTTTACTAATGGATAAGAAATTATTATTACCTTTTTTATTTTATAACTTTATTAATGTAATTAAAGTAGGAATAAGTTTAGTTTTAGGTCGTTTAATTAAAGGCGAAATTTACTTTTAATATATAATAATATAAACGTTATAAACTTTTTTTTAATAATATTTTTAACAAGTTTTTAAGGTATTATATCCTTATTAAGTAAGAATTTTACCGTTATATTATTATAATTTTTAAGCTATATTATATTAATTTTAAATATTTAAGTTACTTTTAAGTGAGAAATGAATTTTATATTAAAGCTAGCTTTAATATAAAATGTTAGCTTGTTAAACTTATATTTTAAAATAATATTTTAAATAAGTTAATTTTATAAAAAGCGAGAGGTATTTTTTATTATATAAAAGACGAAAATATTAGTAATTTTTAAAGTATAGTTGTTAAATTAATTTTTAAATTAAACCTTAATTAAACTTATATTATATAAGCTTAATTATTAGTATTAATGTAGCTTTAATGCTTTCTTTATTAATATAATATTAATAAAAATATATATTAATTTATAGTTTAATCGTTGTATTATTTCGCGTATAATATAAAAATTTTACCGCTTATCGTTTAATATTTATTTTTTTTACTTTTTTATGGTTAAATAATATGTTATTAATAATAATATTAATATTAACTAGTAAAATATTATTAGGTATAAATGATAGTACGTATTTAATTTTATTATTTTTAATAAAGTTAATAAAAGGTTATATATATTAAAACCTATTTTAATTTATATAATAAATAATGTTTATGTTATAATATATAATAGGAAAAGGCTTAAAAAAAGGTTATAAAAGCCCTTAAAAATAAGTTAAAAGTTTTTAAAGATGTTATAAGTTATTCGTATTATTATGTTTTTTTTTTTATTTATTTATAATAATTATGTAAAAAGGTAAATGGTAAAAAAAGTAAATAACACAATTTGCTTTATTATTAAACCGAATGATTTTTTTATAAAATAAATTATTTTTAACTTTATATATATTAGGTAATGTTTATTTGTTATTTTCTTTATATATATTATAATAAGTTATTTTTAAATAATTAAAGTGATAAATAATAAAAAGTAAAAGTGGATTTAATTTAAATAATATTAGTTAAAAATTTAAATTAAATAATAGTGGAAAAAATAGTTTTATATTAAAAGTTTTAAAATTAGTTTTATGTTAATTAAGAATCGATAAAATAAATATTAAGTTTTATAAAATAAGATTTTAATTTTTTCTATTCCTTTTTAAAATTAATATTATATATGTAATAACGAGTAAATATTATTAAGTATACTTTTAACAATTTTATCAAATATAATTGTTAATTAATTTATTACCTTTACCTTATTATATAACACTTTATAAAGTTAGTATTATTAGTTATTTATATTTTAATAAAAAATATATATAATTGATATAAAAGTAAATAGTTGGTAAATTTAATTAAATTTAATAATGCTTTATATAAAAAGTTGGTTAATATTAAAAAATATGTTTAAAAGGTTAAATTTTATTAATTTAAATTAAGTTAGTTAATAAAAGGATTATATGTTATATTAAAATAATTTTAATAAAATTTTTATTATATAGCTTATTATTTAAAAAAATTAAATATTAAGATTAAAAAAAAGTTATTAAGGTTAATAAATGTGTATATAATAAAATTTATTTTAAAATATTATTAAGTTAAAAAAGTTAATATGTGTAATTATTATTATTAAAATAATTATTAAAGTGTAATATAAACTAATTAAATCATATAATAAATCTTTATAATAAGTTTATAAAAAAAGTAAGTTGTTATGTTAAATTTATTTACCCTTTTTAATTATAATGGTAGGTTTTATTTTAGTTATAATTAAAAAAATTATAATATATATTAATGATGTTATTTTTTTTGTTTTAATTTAAAAGGCTTTAATATATGCTAAAGTAAATATTTTTTTAATAGTATTAAATGATTTTTTTAATTATATATAAATTTATTTTCTTTATTATAAGTTTAAATTTTTCATTTAAATGTTAAAATTTTTTGAATAAAAATGTTTAAATAACTTATTAAGTAATAAATTTTTTATTATAATAAGTATATTTTAAAACTTTTTTATTTTTAATGTTAGTTTTAAAATATTTTATTAAGGGGAGGTAATTTTAATTAATGGCTTTTTTAATAAAGAAAATATATTTATTTTTTAATAATAAATGAAAGTAATATTTTATATGTTTTTTTTTTTAACTTAAAACCCCCCTTAAAAATTTTAAATAAAGTATTTTAAAAAATTAAAAATGGTTGCTTTATTTGAGTTTTTAAAAAGTAAGTAGTTAATTAAATCTTTAAAAAAAAAACTTGATTTATTTAAATTTTAAGTAAAGTTTAAAAATGATTGTAATTATTTTGTTATGGTTAAAAAATATGTGAAAAAATTTTTAATTTAATTTAAAAAAGTTTTTAATTTTTTAAGGTATATGTTTAAATAAGTAAATAAATTTATAAAGTAATAATGGTAATATATCCTTAATGACTATTATAAATATTTTTATTTAATTTTATAAATTTTAAATTATATTACTAAGCTTAATTAAGTTAAAAATTAAAGTTAATAAATTATTAAATAAGGTATAGCTTTAATTAATTTTATGTGTTTAATTAAAATTGCTTTTTTTTTCTTTGTTTTAAATAAGCAATATTTTTTTATTTAAAAAAGTAAAGTTTTAAAATTTTATTGAAAAATTTTTTTTTAAAAAAAGGTTAAATAACTTAATAAGTTATTTATATTAAAAAAAATTAAAGGTGTTAAGGCGTTAAAGTGGGTGGTTAATATTATAAGGTTTGGTTATAATATTTATAAATTTTAATAATAATATTTTAATTGTATAAAAAAAAGGCTAAATTAAAAATAATTTAAAATGTATAAAAACCAATTATTTATATAAGGTAAAGGCCTTTAATTATAATGTATATAATTTAATATTAAAGGTATTAACTTATATTTTTATTTCTTATATAACTTTTAAACAACTTTTTTTTATTTTTTAATAATAATTTTGCTTATTAATTACAAATTATTAACTAAATTAATATACCATTAATTTAAGCTAATTTTAAGTTTTTAAAAGATTAAATTATATAATAATATTTAAATAATTAAATCTTATAAGCGGAAATTATTTAAAAGCTTAAAAATAAATATAATTTCTATATTAGTTAATAAATATTTTAATAATATTTAATAAAGTAAAAGTTATATTAAAAGGAGTAAAATATTAATGTTATTAAGGTTAATATTTTTAAATTTTTTAAAATAAAAATATTATATTTTAATATTATTATATATTTAAAAAAAAAACAATTTAAAATTAATATTTTATAACAATTTTTTAAACATAAGTTATAATAGTAGTAAATAAGTTATTATAAGTTAATCAATTATTTGGTTAAGCTTATAAAATATATACAATATTTTATATACCATTAAAATATTCACAATAAGAAAATCTTTAAATAATTACACAATATATAAAGGCTTAATATTAATATTTTTTTTATTATTTAAATTTGTTTTAAAAATAATATAATAAAAAAGATAATAAATTTAATTAAGAAAGCATACACTTAAGTTTAACTATATTACTTTTTCAAATAATATAACAAAATAATAAATCTTTTTAAAAACTTAAATTAAAATTAAATTTATAAATTAGTTTAAAAATATTTGAAGCTAAATGTTATAAAAAATATAGCTTATAAAAAATATTATTAATAATACCTACAAATTATATAATAATATAAAAAAAAAAGTAATTTGAATAAAATCCACAAGATATAATTTTTTTAATTTTTAGTTTAAACTTTATATGATTTATAAATGGGTATTAAAAGCTTTATTTTACTAGTTTTAAAATTTATATTAATATTAACATATATTTTTATAAAATATTATAAATTAACATTAGCCAATTTAACTTTTTATTTATTAATGTATTAAATTAATATTTTTTTATTATTATTAAGTTAAGTTTTTAATTATTTTAAACTTAAATAAATTATAAAGTTAAAACATTTTTTATGGCTTAAGTATAATTTCACCTAATTAATTTTAATAAACCAAAAGTAATTATAATTAATTTAAATAATATAATAATTAAATAATGTTAAGGTAATTATATTATAAAGTTTTATAAATAAAAAATTAATAAAGAAAATAAGAAAATTAAATAGTAATAAATATAATTGTTAAAAAGTGTAATAAAGTGTTAAATTATACATTACTTAAATTTATTTAAAGGTATATAAGTTATAATAATTTAAATTTAAACTAATAGTTAATATAAAATCACTTTAAAATTTTAGTTAAATAAAGCCTTTTTAATAAGGATAAAATTGTAAATTAAATAATGCTTTATATTATATATAATGGTATTATTAAAAAAAAGTATGTTTAGTTTATAAAATAATGGAATAATTATTAAATTAAGTTTTAATTAAATAGAAATTATATTATAATAGGTTATATTTATTATATATGGCTAAACATAAATAACATTAATATTTAAAATTATATTATAAATATTTATAATAAGTTAAACATTAAATTAATATAATTGGTATATAAGTTTAAAAAGTTTTTAATTAAATATAACTTTAATAGCTTTTTAATACCAAATATACACCAAATATATAACAAATAATTTACGTAATATTTATTATAGTTTATTAGTTATAATAACCTTAAGTTATATAAAAATAATTATGTTAGCTTAAGTGATTATTTAAAGTAATATAAGGTTAAAGGAAAAGATTTAAAATTATTATTAAATAAAATGTTTTATAATAAAATTAAATGATATTATAAAAAGTTTAATTAGTTTTAATATAGTTTTAATTAAGTATAATAAAATATAAATAAGTTAAATGTTATTTAAAAAGATATAAGGTTAAATAAAAATAAATATAAACCTTAATTTAAAATAAATATAAATAATACCTAAAGTAAATATATTTTAATTTAATAATAAATAATTATTAATGTTTAAATTATTAAGTAGTTTTAATAATAATAGTAAAGGTTATTTTACATATTTATTAAAGTTAATTAATTGTAAGTATTTCTTATATATTTTTAATTATTAAAATTTATAAGGTTTAAAAGATAAATAAGTTATTTTTCTTTTTGTTAACATTAAACATATAATATTATAATAAGGCGTTTTATTATAAAACCGTTTATAAGGTTTTTTTATTTTTAATAAAGTATAAGTTATTTTAAAGGTGTTTATATTATATATATATAACTTAACCTTTTTAATTATAATTTTAAAATATTACTTAAAATAACGGATTTAATTTAATTAAAAAGTTATATTTAATAAAGCTTAAATACGTTTTTAATTATATTTATATTAATATTAATATTTATTTATATTAATATATATGTATTTAAATAAAACTTTTTCCTTTTTAATGGGATTTTTTAAAAGAATTAATATACTAATATATTTACTAATTTAATTAACATAATTAAACTTAAATATACTTAACCTTGTTTTAAAAAAAAATTTATGTTATAATATTACTTAGCTTTTAAGTTAAAACCTAAAAGATATAGCTTATTAATATCTTTATAAAATAAATGAGGTAAACTTTAAAGTTAAATTTGTAAAAAAAATTAATATAAAATCGATAAATATTTTTAACTTTTACGTTAAATAGTTTGCGTTGTAAACCGATTTAAGGAATTAATAAATCTTTAAAAACTTATAATATAAAAAACTAAGCATTGTAATATATATAAGGATTTTATAAATATGTTTATTAATTTAAAATCGGCCTTTAATTTGTTAAAAGCTAAGATAATTAAGGAAAAGTTAAAATAATTACATTATTTTAATTTTTTAAGATTTTATATGCCTTAGTAAAATTAACTTTTAAGTTTATAGTTTTTATTTTACCCAATTATATAAATACATTAATCACTTTGTTAAGGTTAATTTAATATTAAATAAAAGCTTATTCCTAATTTTATACTTTTAATTAGTTTAATCAAATTAGTAAAAACTTTAAAAAGTGGTTTACGTTATATAATAAATAGCTTAAAAAGTTTATTTAATTTTACCTAGTTATTTCATTTAATCCGACCTATTTAATATAAGTGATAATATTATAATAGGACTTTTATTTAAACATATATAACTTATATTTTTTTATTATATTTATATTTTATAAACTTTAATTTTCTTTTATTTAATAATTTATAAAAATGTTTTATAATGTTTTTTTTATACTTTTATTTTTTTAAGAAAAAAGGAAAAAAATTATTATATAAGCTAAGTTTTTAAAAGGGAATAATAAAATTTAACGCTTATTAATAATAACCTATTCATTTAACAATAAATAAATAATATTATAGGTTATATAAAAATATTTTATATAACTTTTAGTTTTATTAAAAGTAGAAAATATCCTACTTATAAAAGAAAACACTATTTTTATATAACTTAGGAAACATTAAGTTTAACTTAGTTTATATAACATTTGTAAAGAAATTATACTCGGATATTTATATAGTTATAAATAATGATAATATATTTTTATATTATTATTACCTTAATGCTTAAAAAAATTAAAAAAAGTTAATAAGCGATTTTAAATACTATTTTCTTAAAAAAGAACAAATAACTTTTATAAGTAAGTTTTAATTATATTGTTTTAAAGTTAATTTAATAGTATATTAAATTGGCTAAAACTAGCTTATATATATGGTTAATTAAAGTTAGTTTAAATATAAGGTTAATTTAAATTAAACTATATATATAATAGGCTAAAATTAGGTTATATATATAACAGGTTAAATTACATATAAAATAAGGGAGTTTAAAAACATTAAAAACTTTAAAGAATTTAAGGTGCTTAAAAACTTTAAAAGTTTTAAAAGGTTTAAAATATTTAAGCTAATTAAATTAATAAAAGCGTTATTTATAAAACTTTTTTAAACTTTAAAGTTATTAAACCCGTTAAGCTTATTAAATTTATTAAAATTATTAAAGCTATATTTATTAAAGCTATTAAGTTTATTAAGCTTATTAGGTTTATTAGGCTTATTAAAACTATTAAACTTATTAAATTAAACCTTTTAAGTCTTTTTTAAGCTATATAGCTTAAAAATATAAACAATGTAAATATACTAGGTAAAAGTTTTAATAAAAAATATATAAAGTTATATTTATATAAGGAAAAAAATTAAAAATAAAGTAAGTTAATGTTTAAGTTATAAGGTTTATTTTATTAACCTTTTTAAACTTATATTTTAGTTAATATCGCTTATGTTATTATAGTTGTAAAATGGGAATATATATATTTAAATATAATATTTAATTCCTTAATTTTAAGTTTTTCCTAATCTTTTTTATAATAATATATTTTATATATTTTATATTACCTAATAAAAGCAATTATAGTTTTAAATTACCTTTTTTTTTTTTTTTTTTTATTAGCTAAGTAATTACCTAAGTTATCTTCCTTATGGCTTTTTAAAGTTAACCAATTAAAAAAAAGTATTTTTATCTTACCATAAGTTTTATTTATAACTTTATTATAATAAGTTTTATTATTATAAAAAAATAATATACTAATATAAGCTTTATATTACCAAATTTGTTTTAATTAGCTTTTTTAAAAGATATATATTTTAATTAAATATATTTATTATTATTAAAGTTATTTGCATTTTATTATAATGGTTAAAGATTTATATATAATTGGTAATAATAACTTATTGTTTTTTAAATTTAATAATATAAACATATTTTAATAGCTTTAATAAAATAACTTTAAAAAACTTTTCCTTTAACTTTTTAAAGTAAAATATTATATTATTAATCTTTAAAAACTTATAATTAATCCTTAATATTTAAGCTTTTTAATATAATTTATTATATTAAATAATTAAGCTTTTAAGTTTTTAATTACTTTAAAAATAATATTTAAAGCTAACTATAATAATTTAACCTTAATATACTTTAAAAAATAAATAAAAATAGTTATAAATATACCTATTACTTTAATATATTTATTTACATTTATTATATATAATTAAAATAATAACTATATTTAATTAATATAAATAAATATATACCGGGTTAGTGTAAACATTTACTATTATTATTATTATAATAACACCTAATATAAATATCGTTAAAATAATTAGGTAAGATAATATAATGTTAAAAAAGGCCTTACTTTACCTTATAGCTAAAATAAATATATTTTAAAGGTAAAACGATTTTAATTATTACTATATAAATAGCTAAGTTTATTAAAAATAATATTAATATTTAAAAGAAAAAAAAATTAAAAGGAAAAATATATTAAAAAGAAAAATATTAAAAGGAATAACATTAAAAAAAGTAATATATTAAAAAAAATAATATATTAAAGAAAACGATATATTAAAAGGAATAATATATTAAAAGGAATAATATATTAAAAGGAATAATATATTAAAAGGAATAATATATTAAAAGAAATAATGTATTAAGGGAAATATAAAAATTTACCTTTATAATTTATAATAAGCGATTAATATTATATTAATTAAAGCTTTTAATAGCGGTAACTTTAAAAGCTAATATTATTAAAAGAAATGGTTTATTTAAGCTTAAGCTATAAATATTATTAGCTATTTAATAAAAATAATTAAAGTTAAATAAAGTAGTTATATATTTGAATTTTTAATTATAAAAGTAATAACTTTACTTATAAACATTTTCTTTACTTTTATTAAAACCTAAGCCATATAATTAGTTAAATTAATATTATATATTACTTTTAGTTAATTATTATCATCGCTAATAAAAGATTTATAAGTTAAAAATATAAAAAGGGTTGGAAAATATTTTTCTTTATTTAAATCTTAATTAAAAGCCTTTACTTAACCTTAATTAAAGCTTAACCTTTCGTTAAAAACGTTAAAAGCTATTAAATTAAATTTTATTAAACTTATAAGCTTATTTTATTATTTAAAGATATTTATTTTTCGCTTTTAAAGGTAAATCTTTTATATTAAACTAGTTTTATATTAATTTAATCTTTTTAAATATGTTCTTAAAGTAAACATGGTAAAGTTTATATGGTAAAGAAGATTTAATAATATATGATTTAATAAGCTTAAAACTTTTAAAAAAGATATAATTAAATGTTTATTATTAATTAAAAAGAACAAAAATAAAAATAAAAATAAAAGAAAAAGGTAAAAATAAAAATATTTAATAATATATTACAATTATTAACTTAAATAAACTAAATACTTAACTTTACAACTATTTAATAAAAGTTAAATTAACTTTAAATAAAATTTCTTTAATATTTATACTTATATAAAATGTTTAATTTTATTATATGTTATAGTTTTAAGATGCTAAGTCACATGTAAAACATATAACCTAATAGGCAACTCTATATATATTTAGAGTATATCGTTAATTAAAAGCTATATTCTTTCTTTCTTAATAATTTATACCGTTTAATTAATTAAAAGATTTAATATTATAATAATTATATGATAATTATAAGCTTAAATTATGCTTAGTGTTAGTACTTTAGGTAATTTCTTATATATAAATTTATTTTAAATTTTTAAACCTTTTCTTTATAAAAAAAGTTAATTACTTAATTAATTTTTAAAGTAACTTATATTTTAACTTAATTAATTATGGAAATTTTAAACGAATTATTTAAGTATGTTAAATATTTAAGTATATATAATTTTATAATTTAATATTATTATTTAATCCAATTTTTAAAAAAGTGTAAGATTTAATAATATATCAATTTAAAGTAATTTAATAAGTTAGTTAATTTTATAAAGTTAACTTAAATTTTAATAGTTAATAAAAAGAATTAAAGATATATTAATAAATATATTAAAGATTTAACTAATTAAGATTGATTTATAATAGAAATAAAGTAAGTAAAAAAAAAAAGTTACGATGCTTTATAAGTTTCTACTATATTAATTATATTATATAATTTATTAACTATATAATCGCTTAAACTTAAATTAAGTAAAATAGCTAATAACTTAATAACTATTTTACCTTAATTAATATTAAATACTATATTAAATAATATATTTAATATATTAAAGATTCCTTTATTAGTTAAATTACCTAAGCCTTTTAAATTTATTAAGTTATAAGCTTTTTATAAAACTACTTTAATAAATTATAAAAATAATAGAAAGAAATATATGGTAATTAAAAAACACTATATAACCATTTTAGCTTAAGTTAGGAAAACTAT
Source organism: Hypoxylon sp. CO27-5 (assembly GCA_002120305.1). Classification (NCBI taxonomy): domain Eukaryota; kingdom Fungi; phylum Ascomycota; class Sordariomycetes; order Xylariales; family Hypoxylaceae; genus Hypoxylon; species Hypoxylon sp. CO27-5. Next base: position 164,763 of record KZ112470.1, read on the forward strand.
TAATGTGAGAATTATAAACATTATATTATTTAAATTAAAACATTAAGGATGGTATAATTTAAAAGTTATAATTAAAATATTTAAAAATGACCTAGCTTTTTTACATATTAGTACATTTATTTAAACATAAAAAAGATATTATAAAATATTTATTAAGGTAAAAATGTTAAATATTTTATCCTTTATTTAAATTTTGAAATTTACTTAGGCATTTAAGGATATAAAAGCTTATCACTTCTTAAATATAAAAGGGCTATTAGCTATTAAAACATTTTTAAAAGTAATAAAAGTATGTTTTAATTTAACATGGGTTAGTATGTAACTTTAATTAATAATTTAAGTTAATTAATTAGGATAATTAATATTTACCTTAAATTAACAAATTTTAATATAAAGTAAATGGTTATATTTTTAAGATGTTAATGTTAAGAAAAAAGGGATTAAAGTATAATTTATTATAATTTAAAGAAATAAAATAAGTATAAGGTTTAATGAAGCCATTAGTAAAATTGTTAGGAATAATAAATTATAGGTTAAAAATAAGTGCTTATATTTAAAAAATAGTTAAATATATAGGTAGTTTTTAAAGGAATGTGTGTGTTTTTAATACATGGTAATTTTTAAGATAAATTATTTAATTAAATTATTAAATATTAAGTGTTATAAAGAGATTTAAGTGGTTTATTAAATCCTTATTTAAAAATAGCTTAAAATTAAAATTAATACTTATAAGTGGAAAATAAAACTAATTAATAAAAATAAAGTTAGTAATTAAAAGAATAAAGATTTAAAGGGAAAAAACTAGTTAAGGGATATAATTATAATATTAATTAACTTATATTTACTTTAAAAAAGCTAAAAGTTTATAGAGTAAATCATTAAAGATTATATAGCTTTAAGGGTTTTTACCATATTTAAAATTAAAAAACACCCACTTTTAGAAAATATTATAGTAAATAATTATAAATTAATTAATTTAATTAATAATAAAAAGTTTTTAGTCTTTAACTTATTTAAGCTTATGGATATATATAATATAATTTAAGTAGGTATTATAAGCTTTTTAATTTTTAAAATAGGTAAATAAGTGATTTTTAAATACTTTATAAGTAAATTAAGGCCTAATATATATAATTTAATATTAATAAATATAATAATAATAAAGGGATTTTATATGAATATTATTTTAAAGGTTAAGTTATATATAATAAGCATTTAATATAATAATTAAAACTATATTTTATATTTTAAAAAATTAAAAAAGAATAATATAATAAGGTAATTTATATGTAAATATAATTTAGTTTTCTTTAAATATAAGCCCTTTTCTATTTACTTATTTATCCTATTAACTTTACTAATAATTATTTTATATAATATACCTATAAGTATAATAGGTATAATAAGTATTTTAAAAATTAGTAAAAAATGTGTAATTTATTAATTTAGTAAGGATTTATTAAAGTTATAAAATAATTTAAAAAATCTCTAATATAAATACTTTAAGTACTTAAGGTTAGAAACTTTTTAAGCTTTAATTTATAAGGCTTAAAATGTAAAGATTAATAAAATCTTTAAAGTTAAATATAAGTATTATACTATAATATATACTTATTAAGTAATAAAAAGGAAATCTTTTAAAAGATGTTTAATTAGATTATTTTAAAAGGTAATTTAGGACTTATTTTTTTATGAGAAAGGATATAAAAGATTGTATATATTGCTTATAATTAAAAATAAATATAATAAAGTGTTTTTTATATTTTCTTTTATAAATAAAAGTTAGGTAATAATAGCCATTTAACTTTAATTATTTAAAAGTTAAATATGAAAATAGTTTAAACTTAATATATATAAAATATATAGTAATAATAAATATATAATATTCTTTTATTAAAAATTAATAAGGTTTAAATATTAAGTAAAATAAGAGGGAATTAACTTAAAGATTTCCTTAAGCCATATATATAAACCTACTAAAAATATAAAATGAGTAAAGTAAAAGGTAATTAACTAAGCATTTAAAATGTAGCTTAAAGTTAAATTATTAATAAACCTTTGGTTTAAAATCACTTAAATAGTAGCTTAATTAATTAATAAAAGCCTAAGCTTTATTTATTACATATATTTATTAATTAAAGTGTTTAATAATTAATTTAAATAATATTTTAGGTTTTATACCTTAAAAATTTCTAAGGTATTAATAAGTAACTTATAACTTAATTAAAATAATATTTATGTATATAAGTATAAAATATATTTATTAAAGGAAAAAAGGAAATATAATATAAATAAAAAAGCATTTAAAATAATAAAAAAAGCTTATATAAAATATTTAATAAAATATTAAGCTTTTAATTTATATTATATATAAATTTTTAAAGAAAAGAAAATAATTATCATATAAAATATATAATTTAATAAGAAAATATTTTATATTTTAAAAGCTAAATATTTAATATTTAGCTTAAAAGTATTAAAAGTTAATAAGGTTAATAAGCTAAAAAAGTAAGTAACAAAGGAAGGAATAATTTAAATATTAAACTTATAAGAAAAAAAGTCACTAAGCTATTAAGATATAAAGTAAATCATTAAGCTAAGAAATGCAAACATTAAAAAATAGTTGGATAACTAACTAAAAGCTTTAAAATTAAAAGAAAACATATTTATAAATTTAAATTTAAAATTAAGTAAATAACCTACCAAAGGAAAGCTTAATATATAAGTAGGTAACTAATTCTTTAAACTTTTAATCCTTAAAAAAATTTTAAAACTAAGAATAGAAAAGGGCAATGTTTTATTAAATATTAGGTAATTATTCTAAAAATTATAAACCTTATAAGAGAAGTTTTTTTTAAAGTAAAAGTACTTAATTAACATTTAAGCTTAATAAGCAATAAGGAAAATATTAATAAAAGTGAAAAAAATGGCATATTAATATCATAACTATAATATAAAAAAGGTTATTTAAAAGGGTTAAAAGCTTAATTATATATTATAACAACGCTTATTAAGCTTTAACAAAGGAGTAAAAAACTTAAAAGTTAAAAATTTAAAAAAGAAAACTTAAGTAATTTAGCCTTTATAACTTTAATTTATAAAAATAAAAAAAAGATTTTTTTACTTATTAAATTAAAGTGGTTTAACTTTTTAAAAATTTTTCTACTTAATTAATAAAAAATAATTTATTAAGAAAATCGAAAATATTAAATATTATATATAATAATTTTTGTAATAATATATTAAAAAAGTGTTAAATAAATTAACATAGCTTTAAATAAATTAAAGATTTATTAAAATAAGCTTTTATAATTATTATTAAAGGAATATAAGGACTTAATAAGCCATTTACTTAATAAGTAGTTTAAAAAAAATATATGAGAAAAAATTTAAGTGTTTAATAAAAACAATGTGTGGTATGTTATAAAGCGTAATAAAGCAAAAAATATCTTGTTTTCCTTAAAGTAAATATTTATATATAAATTTAATAAGGATAAGTATTTAAAAAAGTACAAATTTTAGCTTATTATATAAGGTAATTTTTAACACTTAATGCTTTAAAATATATACATTATTATACTTGTAATAAAATCGTTTTAAATAATAATGGCATTGGTTATAAAGCTTAATTTAAATATTTGGTAATTTAATGTTAAAAATGTATTTATAAATGCTTTTTAAATGGGTAAAAAGCTAATCGTTATATAACTTTTTAAAGATTATAAGGATAAAAATAAAAAGTGTGTTAAGCTTTTAAAAATATTATATGGGTTATATAATTCCTTTTTATTATAATATAAGGAAATGGAAAACATTTTAAAGCTTAAAGGGCTTATAACATTAATAAAAAAATTATACCTATTTTATATAATTAATAAAAAAGTATATGTATTAGTATATATGGATAATATACTAATAATAAATGCTTTTAAACACGTGGCTAAGATATAAAAAGTAATTAATCGCTTAAAAAGTTTATATAAGATAAAAGATTAAGGATTAATTAGTTAGTATTTTAAAATTAAAGTAATTAAAGATAGGAAATGTCGAATTATTTCCTTGTTTTATAATGGCTATATTAAAAAGATTATAACTAAGTTTTAATTAAATAATAATAACTAGGTTTTATTTACTCCTTTGCTATTTAAGCTATTTTTTAAATATAAGGGAAAAGTTATTAAAGCAAAAATTAAGGCTTTTTAAAAGCATATAAAATTAATTTTATATATTATAATAATGATTAAACTTAATATTACATTTATAGCTATATAGCTTTCCTATTATTTAATTAATTTAAAACTTAAGCATTTAATAACAATTAATTAAATAATAAGGTATTTATATATAACATATATCTTATATATTAAATATAAAAATAAAAGTATTAAAGCATAAGCCTTGCTTATATTAAGCGATATATTGTTTGTAAATAATATAAAAAGTAAATGATTATTTTATAAATGGATTATAAGTTTATATAATAATTTAATTATTTAGAAAATAGCTTATTTACTAATAATATTAACTTTTATAATAAAAACTAAATTACTTAATATTTTAAATATAATAAAAGAGGTAATAACTTTATAATACTTATTTAAAAACATTTAAATTAACTTAGGGCACATATAATAAATCCATAGTAATAATTAATAAATGATTAAATTAATCATTGGAAAAAAAAATGAATTAATATTAAGCTTTATTATGTGGATATATAAAACATATAATTACGTTAAAAATATGCTTTAAAAACCTTTAAAGTGCTTTATTTACCAATTAATTAAATGCTAATAAATGGGTTAATAAAGAATTTATTAAAATAAAGATTTAAATATTTTAAAGTGTTGTTTAATTTATAAAATATGCGAGATTTATTAACTAATAGTTAAGAAGCTTATATAAGTAACCTAGTAATATTGTTAATTACTTTATATTAATAGGTAAATAAGTATGGATATAAAATATAGTAGTATAAAAATCTTTTAACAAAATACTTTAAAAGCTTAAATAATTTCTTTAATTGCTTTCTTATAAGATTTATTACTTACTTTACCCATTTCCTTATTAACTTTATTATTTTCCTTATTATTTAATAGCTTATACTTTAGAAAAATAAGTAAAGTATACCATAAAACATAAATTGCTTATATATATTAATTAACATTAAAAAAAAGTATTTAAAAGATTTTATAAGAAGTTTACCAACGTGTTTTAAGTAATATTATAAGTTAAGGATGTTTTTTATAAATAACAAGCTATTAATTATATAATTAGGTTATTAGGTTTATATATATAAATATAAATTAGCAAAAGTAATGCCATTATAATAAAAAAATAACTTATAAATCTTAATAAAAGTATTTATTAAAATATAACCAGTATTAAATACCTTACCTTATTAAAGTATAGTTATATAATATTTAAAGATAATTAATAAGTATATTTTTTATATAACCTAAACAAGATATATAATAAAGTGCTTTAATAAAAGGATAAATATTTTTTTAAATAAAAGGAATAATTGTAAGTATTAGTAATAAATTAGAAATAAAAATTGGTATTTATATATTATTATTAACTGATAAAGTGTTAATAATAATATTAAGTACTTCGAAAATTTTAAAACTAATAATAAAATGTTTTCACTTAACTAGGTTATATTAAATAAAAGGTATTATAAGCTTATTAACTCTTTTAAAAATAAAGCTATTAATATTAACTTAAAAATCATTACTTATAAATGATAATTAATAAGTTCCTTTTATATTATTAAATTAAACAGCTTATGTTTTTTTTAAATTATTATAACGTATAGTGTGTAAAATAGTTTTAAATTGCTTAAAAGCTTTGGTTTTTTTCTTAATAAGTGTTATTATAATTAAAATACCTATTAATTACTTAAGTATAATTAAAACTAAAAGAGTAATTAACATAGTTTATTAAAATGTGGTTTAAATTTATTTTAAACCTAAAAGGTGATTAATTGGGAAAAAAAATAACTTACCACTTTATTAAAAAAATATTATATGGAAAAGAAAAAGTAATAATATTTTAACATAAAAAGGGTTTTATTATATAAATGTAAAAGTAGTTAGGATAATAAAAGGTTATTATAATATTATAAAAGTTATTATAAGTTTATTAAAAAGTTATTTAAAAATTAAACTAACTTAATAATTTATAAGGTAAAAATATATAATAGTTATAAGCTATATAATAACTATTTCTTAGTTTATTTTTAAATATTAAAACCATTAAAATATATAAAAAAAGTTATTTAATTAATACTTAGTTTTTTAAATATTTATTTAAACATTACTTATTAATATTATAAATAAAGATCCATTAATTACTTTTAATGTAAAACTCTTATTAAGTTTATTATTTTTATTGTCATTTATATGGCATTATTTAATTGGTTAAAATAAGTTGGTAAAAAAGGAAATATTTTAATTATTATTGTTAAAATCTAATTTAAATTTAAAAGATAATTTAAGGTTTAAAAGTAAATTTTTGGTAAATATTTAAATGGTTATATAAAGTGCTTATATTTTTTTAAGCTTTAATTAATATTTAAAGATTTAATAAGGAATATATAAGGGAATTTATATAAGGCTTAGTAAAAGTTACCCCTTATAAAACCAAATGTTATAACTGTTAATATATGCGATTAATAATATAACCCTTAAGATTAAATTATTAAAATTAAGCTTTTAAAAAAATAAAAGGCAATTTATATTTTTTAGTAATTATAATTGTTAGCATATTTAAAGTAATATTTATTATTAAAATTAATTAAGTTTTTATAATGTTAATTAAGCTTTTTAGTTAATGTACTTTTTATATAAGTTAAATAAAGATTATAATAATATATTTTATTTGGCTTAGGTTTAAGTGTATGCTTATTAATAATTAATATTAAAGCCATAATATTTTAAATTAAAATAGGTGGTAAAGTGGTTTAAGTTATTACCTTACCTTTATTCTTACCTTTATAACTAATTAAAGGGCTTTTTAAAGATAATTAAGTAAAAATAATTAATGAAATAAAAGTTGTAAAACATATAGGAATAGAAGTAATAACAAATGTAAAAGAAAAAATAAAAAGATTAAAAAATTATTTTAAAAGTATATTTATTTAATTAATTATAAGAAATAAAGCTATAAAAAAATTAATCCCTTCCTTAATTTTAATTAATGGCTTAGGAGTAATTAAACTAATAATAATGGGTTTGTTATTATTATTAAAATTAAAATCATTAAAGATTTTAATCATAATAAGTTAAAAAGGATTATTAATTTAAATAGGCATTATAATAATAAAGGTAATTGGCTAATCTTTAACCTAAGTAATTAATTAATTTAAAATAATTAAACTAATTTTAATAATAATAAAAGTAGGTGGTTAATTTTAAATAAATGGATTACTTTTAACTTTAATTATAACTTTTATATACTTTTTATAAAGTGCTTAAGCCTTTTTTAAATTAGCTATTTTCTTAGCATTATTACGTTTTTTACTTATATTAAATTAAAAGGAGTTATTAAAGGAGTGATTAAAAGTAAAGCTATTTACAAATAGCTTAAAAAATAAAATTAAAAAAAAGGTTTAAAAAAGCTTATATAAAGGTAAAGCCACTTATAAATAAATGAATAAGCTTAATATTAATTATTTTAAAAGCTTTAAAATAAAGTAAAGTTATTTATACATATTTGAAAAATTATTGTTAAATTAATTATAATATTTTAAACTTTTATATAAAACTTTTTAAGTTATTTAATTGGCTTATTTATTAAAACCGAAAAATATTATATTTATTTTACTTAATAAAAAAAGGGTTAGGGCATGTTTTTATTAGCTTATTTCTTTTATTTTTAACTTAGTATGTGTAATATATAATACGTTAAAAAAGTTTAAAATGAGTTAATTAAGCTTTAATCGAAAATAATAAAAGCTTAGTCCTAAGCCGTATATAATTAAAGGGTATATTATAATTCTAAAATATTAAGTCATGTATAAAGCATATAACCTAATGGGTAGCTTTATATGTATTTAAAACATACTATTAATTAAAAACTACGCTCTTTTTTTTTTAATAATTTATACCGTTTAATTAATTAAGAAATTCGACATTATAATAACTATGTAACATTATATAAATGCTTTAAAATAATTTATTAATACATATAAACCTAATAAAAATTAACACGAAAACGTAATTTAATACGATATAATTATAATAAAAATAAGCGTTTATTTATATAACGTTAAAATAAAATTAATTAAACTTATTTTAAAACGTGATAAAATGGTAAGCTTATATAAGTAATGCTTTAGTTTTAAATATTAACATATTTAAAAATAATAATTATATACTTATAAGTATAAAATTTAATTAAAAAATTAACTTTATAAGCCAAATAATTATAAGTTTTAAACAAAGTTAATAATTATAATAACTATATTAAAATTTTACTTACTTATTAAAAATATATATATATAACTTAAATATTTATATATAAATTTATAAAGGAAAGTAAAAAATAAAAGAGAAAAAGATAAAAGGTAAAAACTTTGTTTTATTTTTAAATAGTTTATTAATAATTATTTTATACCTTATTTATTTAATAATATAAGTATTAATATTATTACGATTTTAAATCTTTTTTACTTTAAATTTAAACCTTTTATATAAAGGCTAAAGTAAAAAACATGTTATATTTATAAGATTTACCTTTATAATTAACGACGCCTTTAATAAGCTATTTAAGTAGTTAAATTTGTAAAAATACTCGATTTTATTTAATTTATATTTTTATTTTTTAACGCTTTAAATATTTAATTATTTTAGGTATAAAACCATAATATTATTAACTATAAAAAAGGTAAAAAGTATTATAAGGGAATAAAAAATATTATACTTAAAAATTACCATTTAATAAATAATGGCTTGCTAATAAAAAACCATATTTACCATTAAAAAAGTGGTATTATTAACCTAATTACTCGTTAAATTAATAGTGTTATTATAAAATATATTATTTTTTATAGCTTTAAATTAAAGCATATTTGTTTAATAGTTTTCGTAAACAACGATATTTTACTAATTAAATATTAAATATATATTAAAATAATCTATAATTATATATTATTAAGTTGCCTTTTTAACTAATAAAAAATATCGCGTACTTTATTTAACCTTACGTAAATATATATTATTTCGATTACTTTTTTTAGTGGTATTTAAAATTAATTTAAACTTATAAGCTTTATTTTTTAATATTAAAAAAGAAAGTTATAAATATATCATTTTAAATGTTTCGTATATATTTTTTATTAAATACTTAAATTTTATTAAGCTTTATTTTTTTAAGTAAAAATTTTTAATATTTAAGATAATATTAATTAAATATGTTTTTATAAATAATTAAAAGGTAATATTATATATAATAATATCGCCTTAGCTATTAATGTAATAGCTGTTATAAAAACTATTAAGCTTTTTTATTTATCGTTTTATTAATTATTATTAAGCTTTATTTAAATTTTAATATTTAAGTATGGTAATATTTATAAATTTTTTTATAAAAAAGTTTTAAGTAAGTGGTTTTTAAGCAAATAATTTTTAAGTAAGTGGTTTTTAAGCGAGTGGTTTTTAAGCGAGTAGTTTTTAAACAAGTGTTATTTAAGTAAGTAATTTTTAAGTAAATATTTTAATATTAAGCTATAACGTTAAAATAAACTTAAATTATATAAGTTAACCTTTTTTTATTTTATTTAATAAATATATTTTCCCTTTTTTATATTTAATAAAGATGTATAAAAAAATTATAATAATAAAATATAACTTAATGTTAAAAAGTTAATAAATAATTATTTTATATATAATAAGGCTAAGCTTTAAAAATTTATACGAAATAAGAAATAAATTAACTTATTTTTCTTTTATTATTAATAAATAATGTTTAAATAAGTTGTAAATTTAAACGATTAAATTATTTAATAATATAAGTAATATTTTTAATAATAAAAGAAAATGTTAAATGGAAAAGAAAATTAATAAGTAATTATTATATATTTTTTTAAATAAAACCTTTAAAACTTTATAAGTTAACTTTAATTTAAAATATAAGCTAATGAAATAATTATGTTATTTTTAATATATTATATAACTTATATTATTTTTTATAGCTTTAATAATAAATATTTAAGTAAGTAATAATTAAGCTTAATAATATTTTTAAATAATAATTTAAAATAAACAACCAATCTTATATAATAAAGCTTATTTTTTATTATTATGTTTTTAATAATTTAGTTTTTAATTCTTTTATCCTTTTATTAACAAGTTTGTTTAAAAATTAAAAGGGTTAGTTTTTATTAAAAAGGGATTTATATTTAAAAATAAAGTTAATAAAGGTGATATTTATACGCTTAGTATGTATATACTTAGTAAAGTGTTATAATTATTAGTGATAATGTATTTTAAATGGTAATAACATTGCCTAATAAATAGTAAGTAATTATTTATAAAGTTTTAAAGAAAATAATATAGGTAAAATATCTTTTATTTAAGGTAAAGTATTAAATTATAAAAAATCTTTTTAAAATAAATGTTTAATATTTAAACTTTAAGTTATATATTAATTATTATAATTTTTATTTTTTTAAATTATTTTAACAATTTTAATTCCGTTATTTTAAGTTTAAATTACTTTATAAGTAAAGGAAAAAGGTTTAAACGTTTTAAAAGTTTTTAATAACTTAGGAATAGTTTTTAAATTAACTTTAATAAAATTAGTAATAAAGGTTAATGGTAAGTTTAATAATAATATAAATGGTAAAGGGTAAAATATTAAAGTGTTTTTATATTTAGTTATGGTTATTTTTATTAGTTTTATTTAATAAGTTATAGTTATTAGCTTTAAAAGGTTTAAGTATTAAAAGCTGGTGTTTATAATGTTTAAAAAGTATTAGCATATTATAATATAATTATTTAAATAATAATTAAAATAAGTGTTTATATTATAATAAATATTTGTAAAAATAAGTAAAAATATTTAATAGTTTATAATAATATTTAACATTATATTTATCCCTAATATTATAATAGTAATAATTTATTTTTATAATAATATTTTTATAATAATTTAGTATATTTTAATAATATTTTATATTATTAAACTTAAAAAGTGATAAGTAATTATTATTAATTATATATAAATTTATTATTATTATAAATAAATGTAAATAATTTTAATAATATGTGATATATTTTATTAATATTTATATTTTTTAAAAGAATTAATTAAAGTGATTTTAATAATATAAAAACTATTTTAATGTATCTTTTTTTAAATATAAAAATTTGGTTAAAATGTATATAATAGTTAAAGCTTTATGTTAATATAAAGCTTTTAGTTTAACCATTATATATATATATATGTATATATATATATATAAAATAATTAAATTTAATTAATTAAATTAAATTAATTAAATTAAATTAATTAAATTAAATTAATTAAATTATATTAATCAAATTAAATTAATTAAATTAAATTAATTAAATTATAATAATTATTATAATAATTTTATTTTAAGATTAAAATAATATATATTATATAATATTTTTAAATATAATAGTAAATTTAAAGCTTTTTTTAAATTATATTTTAGTTAAATAAGGGTATTTTCTTAGCTTATATATTAAATATTATTAAAATTATTTGTAATTATATATGGCTTTTTTTAAAAATAAAATTAAATAAAAATAAAACATTATATAATTAAAATATATTTTGTAAATTTATTTTTATTAGTTTTGTTATTTAGTTTTATTATATTTAACCTTATTTTTAAAAATCATTTTTATTTTAAATATAAATAACTATATTACTTTTATTACTTATATTTATAATCTTTATTTTTTAAACTTTACATTTATTTTTATTTTTATATTCTTTTTAATTTTTTATACTTTTAAATAATAAAAACATAAAAAATAAATTTGTTATTAATTTATTATTTGTATTAATATATTTTTTAAGTTATAACAATATAAATTTATAATAATTATTGCTTTTATTATGGTTAAAAGATTAAATTTATTATTTTAACTTATTAATTAATAACTTATTAAGGTTAATATTAAAATTGTAGTAGTTATATATATCTTTAAAAAATGCATTATAAAAAGCAAATTTAAAAATATTTATAAATAAAACATTACAATTATTTTCTTTTAACAACATATTAATTATAATATTTTTATTATCAGGTTTATTATAAGTTTTAAATGATGGTTTAGGAAATATTTTCTTATAAAATCTTTTAATATTTTTAAAATTATTATTAAAATTATTTTAAATAAGTTAAAGTTAAAAGCTAACATTATTTACACTTTTATTATTAAATATTAACATAATAATATTGTTAAAAAAAATTAAATAAAATAAGTAAATAAATATTAAATGAAAACCTTTAATATAAAAAAATATAAAAGATTGTAATAAAAAATAATTATTTTAAAGTTTACGTTTATTAATTTACTAAGTGGTTAAAATATATAAGTAAATATTAAATAAAATTTGTAAGCTTTATAATGTATAAAAGCATTAGGCTTTAAAATTATAATTATATTATTATAATTAAGGAAATGGTAAAACTTTATATTAAAAAATATTAAGTTAAAGGTATTATTTAAAAGGTTATTATATACTATATTAATTAAAATATATTTACATATATAATTAATTGTAAATTATTTCTTATATATTATAAGGATAATATAAATAAAGTTAATCTTAATATAAGTCCTAGTAATATAATAAGGTTTATTAAATATTATAATAATAAAAAGTTTATTTTAAGTAAAAAGGTTATTTAAATCATTGTTTAAATTACCGTTTAAAAGATTTTTAAGCTTGTGTTAATTGTTAATTTTAACTTTTTTGTTTTTATTTTTAATGTTGCTTTTAATCACGTTTTTTTTTTAACCCTTTCCTTTAATTTAAATATTATTTTTATTTATATTTTCATTTATATTTATATTATTAGTTTTATTATTATTTTTATCTTTATCGCTATTATTATTTTTATTATTATTACTATTATTATCTTTATTATATTATAATAAAAATTGTTAAGGTAATAATATTATTATTAAAAATATTTATTAGTTAAAATTTAAAATAATAAAATATGGTTTTATATATAAAATAATTAATAATGTAAAAATTAATAAAGTGATTTAATATAAATATTTATTATTTTAATAGTTAAAAATGTAAAAAAAATATCACTTTGCTTATAAAATATTATTCTTAAAAATTATAATAAGTATTATTTAAGGTAATTTTAATAAAAAAACATTTATTTCTTTTTAAATTAGTTTTTTTCTTTTATTTTTAATTTATATATTTTTAATTATAATATAATAAGTATAATATACTATAATATAATTTATATTATTATTATTAAAAATATAAAAGCTTAGTAATGGTTTAAAGTTAAAATAACTTAAATAATATATATTAAAATGTTAAAAAAATAACTTATACTTTTAATTAATAAAAAATGGTATAAAAGTTATGTAATGTTTTAATATTATTATAATTATTAATTATATAGTATAAAATAGTTAAAAAAAAATGTATAATTTAATATATATTTAAATAGTTATAAAAAAATTAATTAATGTTTTATAAAGTTTAACAATAAAGTTAATAATTAGTATTATTTAAAAGTTTTAAAATATAAATCATTTAAATTTAGTTTATTAATTAAACTACCACTTATAAAATGAAAATAGTCTTTAATATAACCTTATAATATAATAAATTTAACTTATAAATATAAAAATAGTTTAATTAAATATTTATTAATTATAATACCACAATTATTTTATTAATAATTAGTTTTAATAGTTAAAATAAAGGTAGGTTTTTTATATATGTGATATTATATAATATTTATAAAATGTTTAATAAATATTACAAATAATTAAAGAAATAATAATATTATAAGTTATATATAACTTAAAAATATTTACTTAAATATTTAAGTTAATAAGTAAGTATAATAATTTTAAGGTTAAAATAATTTTAATTTAATGCTAATAGTTAAATATATATTAAATAAATTTACCTTTTTATTATTTTATAAACATATTTAAAAAAATATATATAATTTTTTTATTACTTTATATTTAACCTTTAAATTAAATAAAATGCCTTTATTAAAATATTATTTATAATTTTATTAATCTTTTAAAAGTGGGTATTATATTTATTATAATAAACTTAATAAAGCGTTAAATAAAGTTATTTGTTAAAATAAAAGGGTTTAATTTTTATATTAAAAATGTTATTAAATTCACTTGTGCCATTTTAACCTTATTTTAATTGTTTATTATTAATTATTATTTTTCATTTATAAATTAATTAAATATGTTAAATATGTTAAACGTATTATTTTAAAAAACCTTTTTTAAATTTAACTTTTTTTATAATATTAAAGTTTATAACCAATGGAAAATTAAATTAGAAATGACTTTATTATGGGATAATGTTAATCTTATTTTAATCAATTTTTATAATAATTTATTATTTAAAGTTATTATAAAGTTAAGGTTTAATAAAAACTTTAATTTTTTAATATTAAAGGTTATTTTTTATATTACCCTTTAACACTTTATAATATCTTAATAAATAATAATAATATAATTTTAAAGTTAAATAAAATATTATTATTATAAACGTTATTTTATATATATAATTAAATATAATTTAAGTTAAGTTCTTTAATAATAAACTTTTAATTTTCTTTTAAAAACTTTATTAAAAAATATAATATATTCCTTAACTTTAAAAGTTTTCCCTTTTATTTATTAAATTTTTAAATAAAAAATTTCTCTAACTTTTATAATATTTAATTATATGATTTTATTATTTAATATGTTAATTTTAATAAAAATTTAATTTATATTTTTTATTTAACAATAAAATTATTTACTAGTAAAAAGTATTTTATTAAAATAATAACTATTTTTAAAATTATTAAAAGAAATTAGGTTATATAATTAATAAATTAAAAAATATAAATTAACCTTTTATTATATTATTTTAATTTTTTATTAAATATTATATTATAATATATTTATAATATATTATCCGTTTATTATTTATAAAATAAAAAAGATATATATTATATTGTTATGTTAAAATATTTTAATAATTTTTATTATTTATATTAATTTATAAAATAATAAAAGCTTTAAAATAATTTTACTAAGCATAAATTATATTTTTAAGTTTATCGTAACTTATAAAATAAGTTAACTTATTTATATAAAATAAATATTAACCATTAAAATTTTTCTTTTAAAAATTTATTCTTTATATTAAACCATACATTTATATATAATTGGTTAAAAGACATAATTAATAATTATAAGAAATTTATAATAAAGTTTATAAATATTATTTAAAACATTATACTTATTTAATTTATTTTTTTAAGGTTATAAATAAATAATTATATAATATTAAAATTATTAATATATATAAAATGATATATTCGTTAATATATATTATTAAATAACCTTTAAATGTTAATAAAAATTTACTTATTAATTATACCTATTATAAAGTTATAATGGCATATTTAATTGATATATAAAATAAAAGGGTAATTAATAATTTTAAATATAATTATCTTTATAATAAAATAGCCTTTAATTTTTATAATAAATTTAATATAAAAATTATTTTAAATTACTCATTTTAAGGTTATTATAACCTAATAATTTAAAGGAAGTTTAAAAGGTTTTATATTAAATAAAACTTTAAATTAATTACTATTTATTTATTAAAATTATAAATTTATTATAATATTTAAACATAATATTTTTTTAAATTAATTTTAAAAGAAAATGTATATATTAAAGTAAGTTATTTAGTTTAAATATATATTTTTAATTTAATATAACTATTTATTTTTATTTCCTATTTGCTTTAAATTCCTTTATATTTTTATATTTTAATAACTTATTTAAAACGTTAAATTTTTAAAGTATTAATAAATAAATGAAATTATTATAAAGTTAACGATATAAATAATATTAATATTTTGTTATACCTTAATAAAAACAATATTTTTATATGTTTATAAAATTCCTTATTATTTAAATTATAATTAAAATTATAATTTTCTTTTAAAGTTATATTAATCTTTTTTTATTCCTTATTTATAACAATATTTTTACTTTTATAAAAGTGTTTATTATTTATATTAAAATTAGGCTTATTTATAAATTTATTATTATTATTTTTATTTTTAAGGTTAAGTTAAACCTACTTCCTCCTTTTTAACAATATTAAGTTATTATTATTATAACTATTATTTATATTATAATTAAGCTTTTTATATTTAAAAACATTTATTATATTATATATTTATTATCTTTTAAAATAATTTATTATTAAAATGTTATTTAATTTTATATTTAAATAATTTTGTAAATATTAATTATAATATTATATAATTTAAATAAGGAAATAAATAATTTAATTATATATATTTTAATTTAAGTTATATTGTGGTACAATATTTATATTTAAAGCTATTTAAGGTTAAAGTAAAAAAATATTTAAAAAAAGCTTATATGATATATTTTTTAATTATTTTTTCATAATAAAACTTTTAAAGCTTTTAAGGCTTTTATATAATATTTCTTTTAATAGTTTTAAGCTTTATAAAAATGTTAAATAGGTATTATATAATTTTTTTTTAAAATTTTTTAATTTTAACCTTAAATAATTTTAATTATAATTATTATATTAAGGTATAATTTAAGTTAAATAGTATATATTTAAGTTATTTATTTTTTTATTTAAATTATATAATATTATAATTAATATTTATAAAGTTATTTAAATGTAAAGCTAAAGCCTTACTTTTTAAATTTTACCTATAATTTGATGAATTTTTTAATATTATATAACTTATTTAATATTATTTTTTAATAAATTAAATATTATAAATCCTAATATATAAATTATAAAAAAAACTTTATATTAATAAAAAAATAAAGGTTTAATAAATAAAATATAAAATATTTATAGTATTTTTAAAATTGCTAAATATAGTTATAAATATAACCTTATTATTTTAAAATATTTTAAGTATAATTATAAATATAATTTTATTATTTTAAAAAGCCTTGCCTTAATTGTTATAATTATTTTTAATAATTATGTTATTTTTATTAATTTAAATACTTTTATTATTTTAACTTATTTAATTACTTTTATTATTATTAAAAAAAATGGTTAATTTTATCATGTTTTATTTAACTAAATTATTAAAATGAATAAATAATATGTTTATTAACTTATAAATAACCCTTAAATTATTTAAGTATTAAAAGCATTTTAATAAGCAATCACATAACTTTTTAATTATTTTAAAGTTTAATTTATTAAGGTTTTTAAAAACTTTTTATAATTTTTTTTTTAGTTTATTAATGAATAATTTGCTTTAATAATTATTTATTTTTTTATTATTAAAAGTTAAATATATATTATAACAGTTTTAAAGATAATTAACCATTAATTAATTTTCGCCATTATTATTATATTAATTATTATTTATTCTTTTATTTTAATTTTAAAAATATAAGATATTATTATTATTATTTTTACAACATTTATTATTATTCCCATTACCATTACCATTTACTTTAAATGTACTATTATAATTTAAATGTGAGTTAAAAAATTTAATTTTATTTAGTTTTTATAAATTAACATTTATTTTATTTTTATTATTAAGATATAAAATATAATTACTTTTTTTATTACTTAGTTTTTTTATTATAAATATATATGTAATATAAAATATAAACCATATAAATTAAATAAAAAAATACTTATAAAGAATTTAATTAACTTTATCTTATTAAAAATTATAATATAATAATATTAATTCTTATAAAAGTTTATATATTTACTTATATACAAATATTTATACATATATAAATACCTTAATTATTTTATTTTTATTAAGTTTTAAAAATAAAATAAATATATTTTAATCAAAAATTTTATAAATATCTTTACATAATCTTTATATATTTTTTATTAAATTAACTTTAAATTTAATATTTTTATAATATATTATTATCTAATTTTTATTAAACTATATTTAACATATATTAAAAATTATATAAGTTATTTTTATTTAATTTTAAAATTTATTTAAATAATATATATCTTTATTTTTAAGCTTATATAATTAGTTTTTAAAAAGGTTTATTTATAGTTTTAATAATTAATTATAAAAGTAATATTAATTCTTAAAATTTAAAGTAATAACATATTTATATTTTTTATAAATTATTAATAATAAATATTATTAAAAAAAAGAAAATATAAAATAATAAAATATAATAATTTATAATAAATATTTTTATAAGGTTTAAATATATAAAAAAATATTATTAAAATATTTCCTTTTATAATATTATCTTTTAATTTATTAATAATATTTATTTCTTTACTTAAGTTTTTAAATTTAAATAAAAATGAGTATATTTAAATTATTATAATATTTAAAGGATTATTTTATTAATTATAAAATATATTTAAAAAATTATTTTTTTAATTACGAAATATATTTAAAAAATTATTTTTTTAAACACAAAATATATTTAAAAAATTATTTTTTTAAATGTAAGATAATTTATGCCAAGATAATTTAAATTAAAAAAAGTTATTATTTTATAATATTTTAAATTAAAAAAAATTATTATTTTATAATGTTTTAACTTAACTATTATTTTAATAATTTTTAATTATAATATAACATATATAATAAATTAGGTTATAAAAAATGTTGTTATTATTTATAAATATAAATTTTAATAAAAAGTTATATTTTTTAAAATTAAAATAATAAATATTTAAAAAATTAAGGTTATATTTATCTTTATTATTTAAGTTTAAAAAAGATGATATAACCATTAATCCTTAGTTTTTATTAAGGTTTTTAATATTATTTAAAAATATCATATTAAATAAAAATTATAAAAAGTTAATAATTAAAGTTATAATATATTAAAATATTATATATATTATATTAATAATAATTAAAACTAAAAAATTTAATAAGAAAAAAAAATGTATACTTTAAAAAATATATATAATTTAATAAATAATTAAAAAAATAAAAAGGAAAATGAAATATTTAAAAATAACTTTTTAAAGGATAAAATATTTAATAAAGGTTTTCTTTTATAAGATTATATAAATATAATAAAGTAAAATAAAATTATTAATGTTATAAATAAAGTTTTTTTTTTAATTTAATTTGTTCTTTTTTAATTTTATATAAATGTTTATATAAATATTGTTTAAAAATTAGTTCTAAATTTTTAATAAAAAATACATAAGATTTTTATAATTTATATTTAAAATTACATATATTTTAATATATAAATATATTACCCTTTAAATAATATATATAAAATTAATATAAAATATTTAATAATATATTATTATGTTTTAAATTTAAAACTTTATTTATTATAAATAGCTTTTTTATTTTTATAACTAATTTAATTATTTTTTATTTAATATTATATTTGATTTTATATTTAAAAATATTTAAAATAAAGTTATAACCTTTATTAAAATTTATTTAATTTTTTATTAATAATATGTGTAAATGGTTAAAGTAATTAATTAATATTTATTATTTAAATTATTTAAAAAAAACCTTATTTTTTTTTCTTTAAGTAATTAATAAAGGTAAATTATATTATAATATTTTATATTATATTTATTATATTATGGTTGGGAATATTTAAATTAATAATAAAGGATTAAATATAAGTAAATTAAAGTATTTATTTCTTTTTAAATTTTTTAAAATATTTTATTTATGTTTTAAATTTATTAAAGATTATTTTATTTTTATTAAATAATACTTTTTTTATTATTTTAAATATTTTTAAAGTTAAAACTTTAATTTTTTTTTAATTTTAATATTAATTTTATTTAAATATATTATATTTTATTATATTTTATTTTAATTATTAAGTTTTTTTAAAAATTTTATTTAAGTTTTAGTAAAATATAATATTTTATTATCTTTTTTATTTCTTTATTATAAAATCTTTTACATATAATATATAATAAGTATTTTATTATATTATTAAAAATTTAAATATATTTAAAAAAGTTTATGTAATATTTAAAATAACTTAATAATGGTTTAAATTTAATAATATATATAAATTTATTAAAGGTAAGAAAAATATTATTATTTATAATTTAATTAATAATAAGGTTTATCTTTGGTTTAATATTTATAAATTTTTTAATAATAATACCTTTATTTTCTTATTAAAATTTAATAAAAAGAATAATAAATTTCATTTAATTAACTATATATTAGTTTTTTTATTAAAATTAAAAGATTTTAATATAAAAATTATTAAGTTATATTATAATATATATTATTTATATATATTTTAAAATCCTTAAAAATTCTTTTTTATTTGTTTTGCTTAGGTATTATTTATAAATTTAATTATTTAAATTTCTATTAATAAAATTAATAAAAATATTGAATATTTTATAAATATTTTAAAAGTTATTAATAAAAAATAAATAAAGGTTAACAAATAAATAATAATAAAAAACTTATTATAATTACTATTTAAAGTAACTAATGATTATAAATAAACCAAATAAAAAAAAAGAAATATTTTTATAATAAAATTAAAGGAAAAAATCTTAAAGTATTAAGTTTAAATATTTATAATAATATTATAATTTATTTTATACATAATAATAAAATAATTTTAACTAATAATTTTAATAACATTAAGTTTAATAATTATAAGTTTAATTATATATTAAAATAATTTAAGTTTTTAAAATTATTTAAATCTTTATAATTATTTAATGGTTATTATTTAAAAGGTTTAAATTTATTTAGTAAAAAGTTTTAAATATTTTATAATAATAATAAAAAATAAAGTTTACATATTAAATATATTTTTATATTTAATTTATAAACTTTTAATTATAATAATATTAGCTATAATAATGTTAATTATAATAATAATAATACCTTATAAAAAACATTTTCCTTTATTAATATCACATAAAAGTTTATTTATAAAAGCAAAAATATTTTATTAAAAATATTGCCTTTTATTAATAAAATTATTAATTAAAATAATAATTTAAATAAAAAGTAAAACTTTTTTAAAGCTTTATATAAAATATTTTTTAAATATATTTTAAATTTTATTTTTAATATAAAAAGTTATTATTAATCTTTTATATAATTATTAAAAGTAATAATAAGTTAAGCTTATATAATTAATATATTTATTTATTTAACATTTATAAATAACTTATATAAGTAATAATAATTAAATATAATATAATTTAATTAAGTTAATTTATCCTTTAATATAAAAGAAATTTATTTTATAAGTTTAAAATTAATAAATAAATATATATATAAAAAAGATATAATATTAATTTTAATATTTAAAAATGATAATATATATGTAATTTAAATTAAAAGGTTTTATATAATATAATAAAGCTTTTTAATTATTATTTATTTTTTTAATTAATTTTAATATTTAATAAAAAATATATTAAAATAAAACTTATATTATTAAAATTGTTTTAATTAGCTTTTTTAAAAAATATAAGGTTTAAATGTGTATATAATATACTTTTAAAATTATTAGTAATTATATATGGTTTTTTAAAAAAAATTTATAATAGTATATAATTAATGGTAATTTTTTATCACTTTTTAAATATAATAATATAAAGTATATAAAAAAATAAATATAAGTATATTATATATATTTATTATATATTAAATAATTAATATTATATATAATATATATTATAAATATATGTAATATTATATATAAGTGTATTATTAATAAGCTAATATTTGTTATATTTTTTTAACTATTTTTTTATAACTTATAAAATTATTAATTAAATAATATATTTTATCTTTTTTTTAAATATATTAATGAAAGCTATTATCTTTAATAATAAAGCCATTATTTTTTTTTCTTTTCCTTTTATATTATTATATTTTTAATTAATTACTTTATTTTATTTTTATTAAATTCTTATTTTTTAATTAACTTAAAAGTGTAAAAAGTGTTGTTTTTAAAGTATTTTATATTATTTCCTTAATAATAATAACATATATTATATGTTATTAATGCCTTGTTATAAAATTTATAACATATTATATTTATATAATAAGTAATTATTTTACTTTAATTATTTAAAATATTTAAATAATTATTATAATGGCTTTAATTATTAAAAAAAAACATATTTACTTTTTTAATATTTTTTTCTTTAAATCTTAACTTAAAAATATTGCTTTCTTTAATATACATATTTATATAAATATAAATATGTTTTTTAATTAAATAATAGTTAAAAAATACCTTTTTTCATTTTTATAATATACCTTTAAAATTAACCCTTATTGTTTAAAAAACATTTCCTTTAAAAAAAATAATTTAGTTTATTTAGTAAAATTAAATTACTTTACGCAAAAAGATTTAAGTTAACCAAGTTTAAACCAGCTTATTTTATTATTAAAAACTTTAACTTTAATTATAATAATATTATGTTTAAGTTATTAGGGATAAAATAATTGGTTAAAGTATAAGTGATTTAATTATTATAAGTATATTGTTTTATATTAATATATTTTTATATAAATTAATTAATAATAGTTAATTTTAATTTCTTTTAGTTATTTATCTTTTTTGTCTTTATAAAATTATATTTTTAATAATGTTTTTTTTAAATTTATTTTTTATATTATTTCTATTTAGTTTATATATTTTAACTTAAATTAAAAAATATTTAATAATTAATTAATTTTTATTAAAAACTTTAATATTGATTTTTTTATTTTTATAAATTATAATTTATTAATAAGTTTTAAATTATTTTAATTAAAAAGGCTTAAAAAAGCCTTAAATAATTATAAAACTTTTAAAATATTGTTTATAAGTTTTATTTATAAAATGTTAACGCCTTTAATTTATAAAATAAATGATAATAAGTTTTAAAAATTTAATAAAACCATTATAATATAAACTAACGATAAAAAATATACAACTTTAATTTTTAATTTAAAGTTTTATATTAATTATTTTTTATTTAATAACATATTTTTTAATAATAAATTTTATAATATTTTAAATAATATTATTTAAATTATTAATAAAATTAAATATAAGGTTAAATATCTTTTATTATTAATAAAATAATTTAAATATATATAATTATTATTATTTGGTATAAAAGATAAAGATTAAA
This sequence comes from Hypoxylon sp. CO27-5, assembly GCA_002120305.1. Taxonomy (NCBI): domain Eukaryota; kingdom Fungi; phylum Ascomycota; class Sordariomycetes; order Xylariales; family Hypoxylaceae; genus Hypoxylon; species Hypoxylon sp. CO27-5. The sequence goes on from KZ112470.1 coordinate 188,163, forward strand.
AGGTTTAAAAAATTAAAAAGTAATATTATTAAGATAAAAAAAACATTTTAAAAAGGCATTTAAATTAAAGAAAAACCATATAAAAAGGCTAAAGTTAATAATATAATTTTTAAAATTTATATTTAATATTATACTTTTAAAAATAAAAATAAAAAAAACATTTAATAATTATTTATTTGATATAATAAAAAAGCTTATAAGCCTTAATTTTAAAAACTATAATAATAAGTTTATTTATTATAAAATTATTCTTTTAAATTTATTAGCAAATATAAAATTTTTTTATCTAAAACCTAATATATTTTAAAGTAATTTATTTATTTAATTCCTTAAATTTAATTATTTTTAAATTATAAATAAACTAACTAAAGTTTATAATATATTTAATTTCTTATTCCTTATAATTAAATATAAAAGTTTTAATATTAATCTTTTCTAACCTTTAATAATTACTTAAAATTAGGTTATTATAAGATATATTATTTATTTTAATATTATATAAAAATTTAATTAATATTTAAAAATAAAAGGTTATTCTTTATTTTCTACTATTATTATTTTTAACATTATATTAAATAATATTAAAACATAGTTTTACATTTTTTAATAAGATTAAAACAATTTATATGGTAAATATTTTATCATTTCTTTTATTAATATTTTTATTTTACTAAAATAAAATTAATATATAAAGCTATATATATTTATTTTTAATATATTTAAATAGGTAATAAAAAGAAAAAAAAACATAATAAATATTATAATTAAGTTATACTTCTCATTTTTAATTATAAGTATAATAAATTTAGGTAAAAAATTTAATAAAATAATAAATATAAATTATAATATAATAAAAATAAAAAGTTTAATATTAAAATATATATTACACACAACTTAAAATATATTATCACTTTATTAAAAAACCTTAAAATAATTTATAATATTCCTTAATAATATTTTCTATTTAAGGAATAATAAAGTAAAAAGTAATAAAATAAAAAGCAACAAAATAAAAGATAATAAAATAAAAAAAAGTAAATTAACTTTAAAAAACTAATAAATGATAAAAAAAGGTTATAAAAAAAGATTATAATAAGCAATCCTTAATAATTAAAATTTAAAAAAAATTCACTTACCTTTTATGAAAAAGCTTAAACTTAATTACTAATTTAAAAAGTAGTTAGTTTTAACCTTATTTAATATATTTTATTCATTTATAAGTTATATTTAAAAAATTATATTTTTACCTTTTATAATATTTATATGATAAAAATTATTTAGTTTAAATTATAAATTTACTATTTTAATATTAAATAACCTTACTTAGTTATTATTTAATAATCTTAAAAACCCTTTTTTAAATTTAAAAAATTTAATAATAAAGTTTATATTTTTTAATAAAATATTAAGTTAATAATAATAAATGAAAATTTAAATAAAAAAATGATTAATTAAAATATAAATATAAATATAAAATTTAATAAAAATAATTAAAATAAAATAGAAATTAAAATTATAAAAGATAATATTAAAACCATATTTAATTAAATTTTATTAAAGTATTTTTTTATACGAAAAAAAGGAATTAAAATAATAAATAAAATCTTTATTAATTATTAAACCATTCCTTTTATAATATTTAACTTAAAAACAAAGCTTCTTACCTTAATATTTAATATATTGTTTAAATATTTGTTAATATTTATATTAAGGTATTTTATTATTAAAATAAAAGCTATTTAAATAAGTGATTTATTTAGTTATTTCTTTTTAATAATTAAATTTAAAAGGTTAAAAGTAAGTTATATTAATAACTTATAAATAGCTATGAATTAATGTATTATAAAATGTGTTATTTACTTTAATATAATTAAAAGATTAAATAATTTAATGGTTAACTTTAAAAAATCTCTTTTAATTATTATTACCTTTAATATTATTATAAATGGTTTAAAGGTATAATTTTTTATATTATAATAGAAAATATGTAAAAATAACAATTTTTAATTTATTATTTGCCTTATTAAAAATTTTTTTCTTTAAAAAAAACAAATTATTTAAAGTTTTATATATACCTTTTTAATATTTTTAAATAAAAATTATAAAAAAAGAAATTATTACTTACATTTATTTAATATAAATATAAAAAATAATTAATTGGTTTTTAATTAATAAAAGATAAAATAAACTTAAAATTAAGCCTAAAGTTTTTTAAATTAATTATTGTAAAACCTAATATATATAAGTTAATCATATTAAATTAGATATAAGTTATTTAATTTATAAAACTTTTTAATTATTAAAAGTATATGGGTTAAAAAGTTTAAAAGTAAATATTAAAAAGGTTAAATATATTAAATTAAAACTTAATAATTATTTATTATTAAAATTAATTATAAAACTTTATATAATATAATAAAACTTTTTAATTATAACTTATCTTTTTAATTAATTTTAATACTTAAAAAAAATATATTAAAATAAAATTTATATTATTAAAATTATTTTAATTAATTATTTTAAAAGATATAAAATTTAAATATGTATATAATATATTTTTAAAATTATTTATAAATATATATAACTTTTTAAAAAAGTTATACAATTAATAATAATAACCTATTACTTTTTAAATGTAATAATATAAAGTATTAAATTAAAAGTAAAAATAGTTTTTAACTTATATATATATAAATATATATAATTACCACTTTTTATAATTATTTATTATCTTTTTAAAAAAACCCTTTTAAACTTATTATATATATTTTTTAAAGTATATTTTTTATTATACCATATTTTTTTAAGCTAATAATTATTAAATTAAAATATATATAAATATTTTAATATATTATAACTTTATTAAATAATATTTCACCGCTTTTATTAAATCAAACCAAATTATTTTATTTACATTATTAAAATATTTTTAAAATGTAAAATATAATATTTTAATTATTTTTTTTAAATTTAAATTATTTTAATATTAATACTTTTAAATATTTACTTATTTATTATTTTAAACTTTTTAATTATAATATAATATTATCATTTATTTATATAATTTAAAGTGAAAATATTTATTATAACTTTATTTATTATTTATATTATATTATAATTGGAAATTATTAGGTTAATAATAAAGTTAATATATTATAATAATAAATATAAAATAAATTATTAAATAATAATAATAATAATAATTTTTAACTTAAATTTAAATTTAAATTAATATAATATAATAATATTAAACTAATTTGTTATAAATTTTAAATTTAATAAATAAATATTATACATAACTTATACCTTTTTTATTTAATTAAATAAAAAAGTTTTTTAAATACTTTTTAAGTTTATTTTTTAAATGCTTTTTAAACTTGTTTTATTATATAAGCTTAATAAAATAATCCCTTAAATAATTTTTTAAATATTATAATATCTTAAATATATTTGTTTTTATTTACTTTTTTAAATTTAAATAAGGCGGTGGTAATTTTAAAACGTAACTTTATAATATATTATAACCATTTATATTTTTATATATTTAAAATGGTTTTTTAAAAGTTTAAAATTAAATATAAGTTAATATATTTTATTATATTATATTTTCTTTTAATAATAATTACTAATTAATAGTTAATCTTTTATATAAATATCCTATTATATTAAATTTTAAAAATTAAATTTTTTTTTATAATTAAATATTAAAATTTTAAACAAATCTTTTACTATATTTAACTTTTATAATTTTTAAAATAAAATTATTCTTTTATTATTTAATAAAATCTTAAGCCTATATAAAAAAAAGCCATTTAATTTTTAAAATAATATTAATTTAATAAATTTAAAATTAAATAGTTAAAGTTTTTAAATAAAATATTTTTATTAAATTTAATTATAATAAAATAAGGTTATATAAAAATGCTTATTTTATTTTTAATAAAAGTATAATTATTTCATTTTTAATACATAACTTATTAAATAAGGAAGTTATATTTGTTATGTATATATAAAAAAATATAATAACTAAGGCTTTTATAACCATATAAAAACTAATATCGTTTTATTATAATTATAAATATATTAATTTTAATTAAGTTTTAAGGAAGTTTTTTTTTATTTAATTTATATAGTTTAAATTTTATTTAATATATATGTTTATTTTTAAAAAAATTTTAAATAAAAAAAAAATTATATTTTATATTTAACTATTTATAATAAATTTAATAAGGTAAAATTTAAATAATAAAAGCTTAATAATTTTAAATTTTTAAAGCTATATACAAATTATAACATTACTTCCTTAATAAAAATAAATTATATAATTTAAAATATTAATGTTTTAAATTTTTAAAGTTATAATAAAAAAATAAATAATAAAAATAAATTTAAGCTTATAAAAAATATTGTTTATAATTTATTATAATTTAAAATAAATTTTTATAATAAGGAATTTAATTATTTTTAATACGAATTATTAATAAATAATTTAAAAAAAATATTTTTTAACATATTTAAAATTAACAATATAAGTAAAAAGTTATACAATCATTTATTAAAACACTTTTATTATTTAAATAATTTAAATATTACTTATAAAATTAAATAAGTAAAGAAAAAATTACCTTCTTTTTTTAATAATTTAGCTATAAAAGGTAAGGGAAATTTAATAACCTTTTTTAACAATAATAAAAATAATTAAATAAATAAAATTAACAAAAATAATAAAAATAATAAAAATAATAAAAATAATAAATTTAATAAATTTAATAAATTTAATTTTATTATATATTAATATAAATTAATAATTATTATATTTCTTTTATATATTTTATAACTATATAATATATTATATAAGAAATATTCATATATATATATCCTTATATTAATAATTCCTTATATAGTTTAAATATATAATTAAAATGATTTGACAATTTGGCGGATTTTTTAATATCAACCACCGTCTTACCACTCCAGTCTATCGCGTAACCTACAATACATGGTCCCATCATGCCTCACTTTACGAATCTTCGTAGTTCCAGGGTATAAATTAGGCTGAGCCTCGCCGGGCCCTGAGCCCCCTCAAGCTCCATGCGCCAAACATCAAACCGTAACAACGTTCATTACAATCGTGTGCATATATGTAAAGGAGTGATTGTGTCCAACACCTCCCAGGTGACGGTGAAAAGAAAAAAGGGAGGAATTGTGTAGAACCCATGTCTCGCGTCTATCCAACACCTCTGCAGATATCCATCATCTCATGACTCGGCATCTGCGTAATTAGACGGGTCGTCTAACCCGAGTCCAGGAACGCATATGGCTGGCATTTTCTCTTTGCCCTTCGCCTTGCGCAATGAAACGCTACTCGCACGCTGCTTTGCCTTTTGCTCCCTACGGAGTCGTGCAACCTTAACCATGTCGGAAAATTCCAAGTCATCCTGCATTGACGGTCTAGTGGCCGTTTCATATTGTTGTCTGCTGCTATAAGAATGGTACCGAGACCCGGCCGAACGTGTCTTGGGTATGTCAAAGTTCAATTCTTCTTCGGATTCAGATTCTAGCTCCGAATTAATATCCTCTTCCGAATCACTGGGACTAAAAGTCGGCATTCTCAATCGAGATGACCTAGATCGAGATGCATATGGCAAAGATCGACTCGAGTACTTGGAACCAGACGCGGGCGAGAGAACATCATCGAAGTTGGAACTGAAGGCCGTTACGTGGAAAGGGCTCTTAAATGCCGACACCGACTGTGTTCGGTGGGATAATATGGACTCAGTTCTTGGCATCGCCGCATCAAACAGGCCCGGAAGCCCCGGTAGTTGAGATCCTTCGAAGCCATAGCCTTGAAAGAGAAGATCCTTCTCGAATTCACTTGCGGAACGCTCTGGGGCATCGAACGAATCAACTGACGAGGCATCCTCATCAATGACCAAATCGATAGATGGCTGGTGTTGACTGGACTTAACTAGAGGTCCCGCTAATAACTCAGGGTCGACTGCGCTGTACGAAGACTCTTGTGTGTCAACCTCGGGTTGAATTTCATGTTCTAAACGGTTATCACCTGATAGGAAGGATGCCGAGCCCGATTCAACAGTTTTGGGTAGAGGCACACGAGGCGCAAGATCGACTGAGGTGTTAGTGGTATGTCCGGATTGAGGCCTAAATGGATTCGAGCTCAATGTTGAGCCTGCTGTCTCTGAAGTCAACGACCAGCGACGGATGCTACTGCCTCGTTCCGGGACTACATCTGCAACTTCAGAGCGATTAATACTCTTCCCAGACAAGGAAATAATACTTCGATTGCGATCACGATGATTTAGCTCGTCTCTGCTATTAGGGCGACTATGAGTCAAGTTTAGCTCTGTAGGTAAGGTTATTAGTATATCGTTCACATAAAACGAAATGCTTTGGGATCACTAACTCGGTGGCTCCAAGGGTTGTAATGACAAGTCATAAAATGAGTCATGGAAATTAAGGTGAGTCTCGAAGTGGTGCCTTGAAGAGCCGCGACCCTTCTTCATACGTAAACTCCCTTCTACACCAAGCAGGCGGCTTTCAGAAACCCGCTCACCGCTGTCGGGTGACTGGAAAGCCTGTAGACTCTCTTTTTTGAATGGTGGCTTAACTGTAATGGAAGATGCGTTTAACATGGTATTGCGCCAATGGGAATTCTTAGCGGGTTTGTACTGGTCCATCCGGGCAGGTAGTGCGTGTTTGAAACTATTCCGCTCTTGATGAGAAAACTCACTGTCTGAATCTTGTTCGTCAACTGGAATCTCTCGGGGTTTCCTGGAAGGCTGTATTGGCTTGGTCTCCGAACCCAAGCTGGCGGTAAAGTCACGTTCGAAGCCTTCAAAAGCTGCGGCTCGAGCCCGCTCTCGGAGGGATTCAGGGAATGAATCACATTCTGTCTTTTTGGGCCCCTTTCCTATAGATGCACTCCTCGGTCGACCTGCAGAGGGGTCTGCTGATGATGGGGGGATGTATGAATGTAAGGACTTTCGACGATGACCTTTCCGAGTATATCTCGTTTCACCCTTGACCTCAATTTCCTGACAATCCCGCGATGACTCTTTCTTAGGCAACGTGCTATGAGAGTGAGAGCTAGTTGGCTTGGTCCGCAATTCAGATCCTATAGAATGTCGTTTCCTTGATGATAAGGATCGATCAATTTCGCCGGCATTACTTTGGCTGCTGAGAGTGGAATTCTTTGAATAAAATTCCGGGGTATGTTCGGAGTCGACGTTGGGCTTATTCTCGTGAATATTACGATCTGCGACATCTTCATCGTAGTCTTTTGTGCCCGTGGCCTTGACCCGACCGTAAAAGTCTGCTGGCTTGATGCATGACTGAGCATCTAGGAGATCAACGAACCTCCTCGTTGAGCTAGAATCACCGCTAAAAATCGAGGAATTACGACGGCGAGTAAAAGTTGGGGACGGCACACTGCAAATGGATTTATTGTTCGCAATATCGTCGTTTGACTCGTTTGCTATTTTTGAAGGAAGTTTGTAAGGACCGTGTCGTTTTTTTGGAGGTGGTGGTAATGGCTTCACTGAGTTCGCTGACTGAGATTTTGGCCTGGCTGATTCTTCAGGTGATCGATGGGTTGGCGCCGTGCTTGGGCGTTCGAGGAGTTGAGGAACTACGGGAGGCGGTAGTGGAACGTTATTGAAATGAGCCTCTTTCAGGTGTGGATAAGTTCTCTGGAATTTCTCCAAGATACTGGCACCATTTCCTGCTACTGGATAGGTTCCTATGAGTGAGATATGTCAGTTCGGAGATTTACCAGATTCCTGGGATGGGAGCTCGGCTCATACCGCGAATTGGAGGATTTGCGGCCACCGTCTGATCGTAGGCTTGCGCCTTTAGATCACCGGCCGTAGACCTTCTCGATAAAAAACTCAACCAGCCCATTTTTTGATAATTACCTAGGTATCCATATGCAGATGTAGAATATTCAAAGGATATGCGAGAAATATCTATCCCTTACTTATCCTGTCTGGTGATTGGATTACGAGGACGCGGGATTCCATCGGATCAAGAAGACGATAAGCGCAATTTGTGTTACATACTATGAATAAGAAAATGGATGTATTACAGAGTAGCGAAGAAATAAGATGAGAACTGGTGAGAGGAGAAAGGGAGCGGTCGAAAAGGGTTCGTGAAATAAACGTGTTTGGAGGGAGAAGAGGAGGGAGAAGAAAAGCTAGAAAGCGGTGCAAAGGGCGGAAAGGATGCCTTGGGAACTTTTAAGGCTGAACCAAGAAGACAATGCTTCTATTATTAAAGGTTATTTCCCTGTATTCTCAGTATTCCTTGCATTATCTGCATTATCTGCGGGCGTACTCTAGTCAATGTAGTAAAGTTCGTCGATTAAGGTATGTAGTAACTATTAGAAGGGGAAACAACTTGAGGAATCTGCAGCTAAACAATCTGCATGTCGTACCTTGCGTTTGTATTGCTTCTTTTTTTTCTCGATAGCCCATGATAACCCACTTTATTCCCCCTTGTCTAACCCCACATACCCCCCCTCGGCTACCCTTTTGAAACCCTATTGGTCCCCAAGACGCGGTCCATTGCGAAACTGTGGATTTTTCACACGCCGCAACCCTGTCGCCCCATATGAGCCGGTGCAGCTAGCCATGGCTTATTAACCATATTCATAACAAGGAAAGCTTTAATGTATGTGCTACTATGTATGTGCTAGAAGTTTGGCGAGTATAAAGTGTTCGTGCCAACCTACACTCATACATACCGTACCTTAGGTATATATGCAGCTAAGTCAGAGCGCCATGACAAACTTACATATTTTTTACACGACCCGATTCGTTAGTTCCACCTTGGTGAACAGACCTAGGTGACTTAGCTGAAGCGCCAGTGGAGTACTTGTTGATTCGGTCGGGGCCACGGAAATTTAAAAAAGGCTCAAGTAATCATAAATACCTCCACTCCTACATCAGGAGGTAGTCCATCATGCTTCCCACAGAGTTCGAACTTCAAAGCCTGACTCAATGATATACGGAGTCAATAATGACCATATACACCTACAGGAGAATCCCTTGATACCACACAGAGCAAACACATGATACTGCGATGTAATCTAGACGTCACATTAGGATCTATATGCATTTCAGCTATTACTCCGCGACAGGGGTTGTAACCCCTGTGAAAGCGTGTTTCTACGGCAGATATCGATAGAAGAGAGTCGATCATCGAGGATCATCAACGGACAACTTGTCCTAGCCAATTAAATGTCAACCATGCCTTGATGTATTATCGATTCCCTCGAATCCCAATATCCTACCTTTCTTTTTGCAGATAGCCGAGTATATCGCGAAAAGAAGAAAAGGACGAACACTGAGACAATGAAGATATGGTGTCTTGGACAACGACGGGGTGGCTAGTAGGTATGACATCAAGCTTAAGATTTATAGCGCGATGGAGAATCGGAATAAGGGGGATCAGTTAGTAGGTAGCGTCACCATCCCTGGAAGAAACGGCTTCTTCAATCCTATCTACATTCGGCTAGCTACCCGAGGCCTTCGATTATTTTGATTCGTCGCAATTTCACCTAAATTGTACCGATATAACCATCAGGATATAGACGACGGGCTCATAATCTCTGTAATTATATACCGGCTATTAATCAAGTCACTGCTACCCAGGCTTCCAAATCCAAGGCTAAGAAACAGTACGACCACACGTTTCAAAACATTCTCTTGACAATGTTTCTACCGTATTGCCAGCCAAATTTCCGCCTATACATGTACTTCAACAATATCCATGTACATTACCACGTTGTCTTACATGTATGTATGTAGTAGACTCGGACAGTCCGGGGGTACACTAAGACTCCCGCTACAGAACGATGATTTACTTTCCAATCCGCTAGTACGCGCGTTAGTAAAGACAGCTGAAGACTAAGACCACCAAGTCCTCGAAATAGTTAATAACTAAAGTACTACCTAGTAAATCTAAGCGACAATTCTTTACTCGGTAACGTCAATTTTGCAAATGCTTAGCCGAGCACCGATAACCCCAGGAAATCTCTCGTACCAAGCCATTGGGTCAATCTACTCGGGTTACCAGGAGCTTTTCCGAGTGGCTGCTGTTGTGCGGGAAATCTGTCCAACTTGCAGATGTCTCAATACCCCTCTCTTCTCTCTTGTTGCCTTGGATACAGCTGATATAGAGAGAGACTAAGACTGCTACTAGTAAGTTGCTCAGTTAATGAGATGCCGAGCAAAAGATCATTGTTTGCTTGTTATAGTTGGGTCGCAATGTCCAGCATGTTGTTATACAAACGAGCAAATGTTCCCGTTTCTTCGTGCAGCCTGGAAGGAGATCAAGACGCCACATCCCACGCAGTAGCTCAATAATTCCTTCGGTACCCCCGTCTTGCCCTAGCAGTGGAACAGAGCATAATTGGCCGTTGGTTACTGACCATTCGGTGAGCATTGCATATTCCCGTCAGATATCCCGTCTCGTGGTGTAACTTGGCTTTACCTCAGTTTGCGGATGGACGTGGCTTGCATGAGATGTAGCATCTTCGATTTGCCGGCGATGATGACTCAGACATCTACTTCCTTCGATCCTCTCGAGCAACCATACAATATGCGCGGGATGATATGATTCCTTAGTACTTTGTCCAAGTTGTGATACCTGCACGGCTTACTGCCCCCAACATCGTTTCGAACAGAAAAGCCGCGTCACAGTTTAGTTGGACGCATGAGCAAGGAGGCATAGAAAACGAAGGGTGTGGTATTAGCGGGCTTACTATAGGAAAATGCCTAGATTGTCATGGAACAATGACCTCTCGAGTGCGTAAGGTCGTGGAATCCGTATGAAGTGAGGCGATCAGATAGTCCTACTGACAATTGGATTTGTATGTACATAAATGTCAAAAATTCCTACTTCGTATATGTATTCCCAGATGCCCGATCAAGAATAATAGGGGCAGTTACGGGAATAACAGAGATATGAATATGAATCTTCACTGAGGTAGGCACACTAAAGTGGAAGATTGCACTTGTCTTCGGGTAGCAGATGCCTTCCCAATCCTCAGTATTGTATCCTAATGACGTTATAATTGAACTTGTCACCTTCGCGTGTTCTTCTCCGAGATGATGTAAATAGTGATGCTAGCCAATTGCAGCTTCCCAGGATGCCAAAAATGAACTTGTTCCCAGTCCAACGGACCTACCTGTCGCGGTCTCGAGAAGTAGCAATGAATTTTGAGCGTAGTACGAGAAGCAGAGAATCTAGCAGAGCAATCCTGAACGTTACGATGCTATCCTTAACTACTACTTTCTCCCCATACACACTTTATCCCCTTAGATATACTCCTATACGAGCAGAACCTACACAGAATACTTAAATGAAAAATCACCTGCTGCAATGTTCCAACTGCCCGTTTTTGGGCCAAACCTATTCGTTCTAGAAAGAGAGATCACTGCAGCGGGTTCTAAAGACGCTTACGTCTTCCCATCTACGTTTGACGGAACCACCATGTCCGAAAACTCGCATAAAACCACGGCCGGTCATGCTGACCATTGTAACTGGCGAGGTGATAGCCCAGAGCCAGAGCTTGATGATATCGTCCACGATGAGGAGATCCATGGGCCTCGCTTGCCTAATGAAGTATGCAGTTGGCATGGAGACCCCCCCGAACCCGAGTTAGACGACCTTGCGCACGATTCCCGGAACAAGCAGAGTCCTAGGCTATCGCCCAAGTCTCGAGCAGCTTCGGATACCGGGCCACAACTAGTGCATACGGAGCTGAAGTTGTTGGCCAATCCATCGAAGCCAGAAAGCTCAAAAGAGCACAAGAAAAATTCGAAGTCTCCGAAAGGTTCACCTTCCCTTATGTTGGCACATTATAGAACGCTAACTGATTATAGTCAAAGATTCTGCACATAAAAATCAGAAAAATGATGTACATTCGGGCAGTCAGTTACCGTCTTATAAGCATATTTACCAATGACTCTAACAGCTAACACAACCCTCATAGAAAAAGCCCGCAAGACTCCTCAAGCTGGTTGGTTTGGCTCTGAGATCATCTACGATATCCCGGGCTCACTGACGCTTAATCTATCAGATAACCAGCTACTATCTAGCGAGGAAAGGGGTGAGCAAATACTAGAGGATCTTAAGGAAAACCTTCAAGAGCAACTCTCTCAGGGGTTCCATCAAGCGTTTAACGCCTTTGAAAACATCATCAAATCCTCCAACCCGCAGCCCGCCTCTGATCGGCCAGGAAATATGGAGCCAAGCAAAGGTCAGAAACCGCCTACTAAAGAGGAAGATATTCCTCCTGAACCCACTAGACATCCTCCTATCCCTACTATAGATGAACCTCGGCCGGCCAAGGGGAAGAAATCCAAAGAGGACAAGGAAAGAGCGAAGAGGGAGAAGGAGGAAGCAAAGAGGGCCGAGAAAGAGAGGAAGGCTAATGAAAAGGAAGAAAAGAAGAGAATCAAGAGGGAGAAGGAAGAGGCGAAGAAAGGGCGTAGCCGTAAGAGCAAGGAAAAGAAGAAAGAGAAGGGAACTGACTCTCTTGCCGGGCCGTCCGCCGGCGCCGTTGGGTCGCATGCGCATCCTGGGTGTCAAATTTGCCAAAATCCCGAAGACGAAAATACGCTTAATTTCATGAGGGAATTATTAGAAAGTGCGCAGGACCTGCCGTCCTTCAACGATCTTGTTAATGCCGCAAAGAAATTTCTCGGTGCGAAGGAGACAGCCGAGTCTCTACCTCTACAGGAAGCCAATGAGGTCGCTAGCTGGAACGAAGAAGAGCTAATCGAACATATTGCGGCGCATATCGACAAGCATATGCACAAGTATTTCGACCTTGACTCACCTAGGGGAGAGTTTCCGGCAGCCGGTAAGGCACCGCCTCGCAAGGCCGCTGTACCTGCAAAAGAGGCAGAAAGCCGTGATAACGACTGCCCTGTTAGCCACGGCTTGGACGGTAACAGAGACTGGGCTACCACCATCATGCAAAGTCACATGCATCGCAGCCTGGAGCCAATTTCGACTTCCGATGTCGCTCTCGCACGATGTCCTTCTCATACTTGTTCGCCTTCTGGAATCCCCATGAGTCGATCTGTCTCTCCGTGGTGCGAACATCTTGGATTCAAAATAGATGATCCAGCCCCTTCTTATCCTAAGCGTAACTCATCATGGCTGAGGAGAGGGTAAGTGGACAGTCGTGCCAATTCCAGGTCCCTTTTTACCAAATCCGGAGGGGAATTATATCCATACTAATTCGAATGCGCACCTAGGTTTAATTCTAGCCCGACTCGTTTGAGAAGCGTCGTCACCACTCCTTGCCCCCATGCTTCCTCTTGTTCGCACAGGCCCTACCTTAAACCTGCCCTATACGCCTGCGTTCCTGTCTCATTAGTACCGGCACTTTGTCTGGAGACAAGCTGCTGTGGTCACAGCAGCTGCCACTACCCCTCGCCTATCATGACACCCTCTTCGGTTCCGCATACTCCGGCGTACCCCTTGTTCAACTTTCAACCACATAGCATTGCCGAGACTATTCCCGGTACGCCTCGTAGAAGTTTATCTGCAAACGAATAGGGAGTCGTACGCCTGAGGTCGAAATTTGTGTAATTCGCTTAACAGGTTGTACATTGTGGCGAATGGGTTAGGAAATCGCTTGCTGTGGTTAATTATGGATACCTAGGTATATATGTAACTTGGCTCAGCTTTGGTGTATAAGTTGCCGAGCCTTACGGTTATCTTGAGAATGACAGACAAACATGCCCTGAGAATGGTATGAGGGCATTATGGAGCGCATCGTTAGATGGTATCATGAGAATGATAAATTGGTCGTGTTGACTCTTTCAAGGATAGAGCTAGAACAATAAATCAACCATTTCCATGCAAATCCTTGCGGATCTTGTTTAGGACCTTAGGCGTAAAGCCATTCTTAATATGTTCATTGTAACGAATCGATAATTCCATCCCAACGCCATGATGCATAATATACTGGACACTCCAAGCTATAATCTACTCTCTCTCCACGGAGAATATGATATTTAACCCACGGCCAACCCATTACCCTACCTACTTAGTCTAAAGACCCCGCCAGCGCAACACAACTAAACCGCATATCGCCGCCCCCGCGCTCAAGGAACTTCAACGGGCCCCACAGCAAAGCCTTCTCGGAGAGCACGTCCTCGCCGTCGTCCAGCTTGCCCCGCGCAATTGGACCCTTCCGGCGTCCGTCTAGCTCCCACAGTGTCCCGTCCTCCGTCTTTACAAAACATACGTAGTGCAGATCGATGTCGTCTTGGGCATCGGGCGCTGGCGTCTCGCCTTGGCTCGCTGCTTCTTGGTGCGCTGTTGCGAGTTCGGGAGTGCGCTCGAGGAGCGCCGAGCGCTCTTTCGGAGGGAGTGGGATGGAAGCGTTTATGAGACGGTGGAGGGGGGTGTTTGGTTCTAAGATTGGGTTAAGATCCACTGTTAGTATGCTTCTCGTCTTCGGCCTAGAGTAGTTGTGGGTGGTCCCGGTGGGCGACTTACCAACGAAGCCCCGCGCGGGCCCGTTCGACACGGCGTGCAGTAGGCCCATGAGCCCGCACGCATTGCGGATCGTCTGCTTGTACCAGATGACGGGCTCGCCCTCGCCCTTGCCGTCATACTCGGGGACGCCGGCGTCTTCGGCTAGTCGCGCGGACTCGTATGTCGCGGAGACCGGGAACACGAGGAGCAGGGCGAGGGCGGGCCGCGGGACGAAGGCGAGTAGCTCTGGCTCCGTGATGGAGTACACGTCGTGGATCTGGAGGGCTTTGCTGAGGCCGACTTTGTGCAGGAGAGAGGTCATGAGGTCCGGGTTCGCTTCTAGGGGGATGAAGGCTATAGAGCCGGGCGCTGGGTCGGGATTGGTTGCTGCAGACATCGTATACTGCTGTCTGTTTGGTTATCGTTTACTAGATGGGGGTTGGAGGGGGAACTAAAATCTAGAGACCGGCTCGAATTTGGGTTTATTTCCCTTTAGAACGGCGAGGCTAGGAAAGACGTTTATTTACTCAGACAATAATTGCCTCTATATATTGGTCTTTCTTAGATACCACTTAGATGAACCTTTTCTAGAGAAGGACCAAATATATAGATATTGCCCCGCTATGACAGGGGCATGTGAAGGCAGCGAGCAATGACGCCACACTTCAGCTTTATCAGCTCTATCGATAAGACACGCCGGAGCTTGAGGATGCCAGATATTCCAAGGGGTATCGAATACATTTACTCCTTCCGTTCAATGTTGATCCTAACATCATCGAAATTCCGGGTCCTCCCAAATTTTTATTTTTTTTATATTTTTTTTAGATTCGTGCAATCATAGGCGCATAACCTTCCCAAACAACTCATGGAACTCGTCCATGGATTGCGCCAAACTCCAACCAAGCTATGTAGATCTCCTAGACCGATCCATCGATAGTACTCTGTATCAAGCCTTGTTTGCCATTCCTTAAACCTCAAGCCCAGAAAGATTGTACTTTTAAGAATCCGAGGCCTTCTTCCGGCTCTTGCCCCTTTTATTCAACCCATTGATACCTTCCTGCACCATACTCTCCGTTTCGCTGACTGCTTTGTGCCCCCGCTCCTTAACCTGGTGCTTCTCGGCTTCGTCTTGAATATCATCTACCACGTCCTTGCCTACACTTGTCCCACTAGCCCAGTCTAGCAGCCCCCAAGCGCCAAAATTCCCGCGCCCCCCGCTAGCATAGTGTGTCGCGGTGCGCCGTGCGATCCCCCCCATTATAATGCCCGGCACAATGCTGTAGCCAGACATGGACAACATCTCTTCCAGGGTTGTCATAATAGTAAATAGGAAGTAGGTGAGTAAATGCGGCTGAATGGCCACAGCTGGTAGGTAGACGGGTAGGGTGCGGCTGAATAGAAGCGGTATAGGATGGTCCGCATATAGCATCAGCGAATATGGCGCCGCCCCTTTGCGGGAGTGCGAGTATGTTTTGTGTAGTCTTGCGATCCTACCGCGCGAGTGGAGGATGTACCGGTTGATGTAGTACGTTAGAACTTCGCGGGCGGTATACATCATGCATATATGCTTCACAATCTGCCAGGGCAGCGGCAGTCGAGTGCTTGTTTTGAAGAGCGGATGGCGCAGAAGTATTCCCGCACCCACGGAGATTCCGGCTTGCACGGCGGTGGTGAGCGCAAGATTGAAGATGGCGAGCAGAACCTGCCGAAACAGGGCGGCCGCATTCCGCCGAGGCAGAGATGCGGAGCCGTAGAGTTTGACCGATTCTGCTAAGCTGGGGACTAACGTGTCGAATATCAGGAAGAAGAGCGACGGGACGAACCAGAATACGATGCGCGCCGCTAAGGTACCGACCAACTCAATCTTCAAGGGCGAATGCGATAAGACTAGAGTCATCCAGGTCATATAGAAGAATAAGAGGTTCATTGAGCCGGACCATGATGTTAGCATTGGCCCGGCGAAGTATGAGGCTATCGGAAGAGAAAGGAGAAGGTCCATTTTGTCGATATAGTTTGTCCTATACAAACACGATAATAGGTGAGTAGAATATGCTTGACTTTCAACAAGGTGCTATACACAACATATGAGATGTTGCTCGAGATACTAGTCGCTTATTGAAAAGTAATGTGAGACCGACAAAAAGATGTTCGTGTAATGTTGGTCTCATCGTGCTCATGAGATTCCACGATGTTTTGGGCCTCACCTTGCCTTGAATCATGTTGGATAGTTGATGACGTATGTTGTGTTGTCATCTGGTAACCAAACACTTGATTGGCTGCGCAGTAAGGTGAGCTTCATGTCTCCCTATTAGGCTGTCAGGCCTTAAGCCTGGGCTACGATGCCAAGAAGCACCCGCAGCAAGTTATGGAGCGGCCTCGATTGCGGGGACATCAGCTCTGTGAAGCCCGTGCCTGAGTCAGGGATTCGGGGCATACAATGCCTGTCAACGATTTGCGATATCGAACGGTCAATGAGACTTTCATCGTGAGAGATACTCGTGGATTGTAGTTTTAACGACCGAGTAAAGCTGGCTCCCATCTGAGGAAATATTTGTCGCCACGTGCATATGTGACATGAATATTCATAACAACTGTCTCAGGATTATCCCCTGCCAATGACGAATCACCGTGAATGTGTATTCTGGTCTGTTGCAACGCTATCATCTCGCAAAATGTGACAGCGCAATTCTTGACATGGATCCATGGCTCTAGAATCCAAAGAAAAAGATGTTACATCTGATTTGTTGGCTAGATTTTATTCATCTGTTTTCCAGCTTTGTTTTGACGTCCGGCTAACAGGATGAGCCGATTCGAAAATTCCGCCAGAACGGCTATGTTCCGAATATGGGTTTATCGGAGATCCTTGTCCTTGGAGACAGACACTTAGTGTATGCTGATATTGGACCAGGTTGATATCATAACCCCAGCACGAAAAAATCATGTTTAATCGATACCAATGCCCCGAAATCCTTCATGTTTTGTCAAGTTTGTCACCATTCTTCTGGGCGCATGAATGCATCAAAATTGGAAGCTCTGTGCGGCTCTTCTGCGCCGAGGAAATAATCTAGGGGACCAGGCTAGGTATTCAGGCGAATAATTTCCGACTCTCCGCTGATCGCGTCGATGGAATCAAGACAGCCTGCAAGAAATAACCCATTCTTGTCAATAGCTCCGACGAAGCTGTCGGCCGGAGGTCTCATTATGGCGAGAAGAATCGAATTTATATGCGACATGGACGACGTGGACTGATATATCACCTATAGATTCCTGCAGGTTTGACTGTTACAAGTACGTACCTAATCTTTCAAGTGGCCGAGACTGCAGTTAGCGGGCATGTTGAAAGCGAAGCTAAGATTCGGAGCTTTAAACCTTGGAAAAACCACGTCCATGGTTACTTCTTGATGATACAGTTACTGTTCCATCATATCACTTTACTTGTTTCTTTCCAAGCGGAGAGTTCATTCGTGAGGTAATAGGGAAATCATACGGAATAAAAATACAATGGATGAATTTTGTTAAAAAAAATTTATATGATAAAGTGAGGTAGATTATATTACATGTACCGTATTTTTGGGATATGGACCTCTTCGCAACCCCACGTGCTTACATGTACCGTAGCGGGAAAACACTATTTTAACTAATCCTTTTTAAAGTATATAATAATTATTATAAGGCAAATAATTATTATTAAAATAATTATTTTTCAATATATATATTATTATACTTAATTTATATAATAAAGTATAAGTATAAAAAATCTTTTTTTAATAAAAATTATTAATATTAAAATATAATTATATAATATTAAAATATAATATATTTTATACTTTAAGTAAAAATAATAAAGCTATTTTTATATTTAAACTTAAACATTATTAATTAATTTAAAACTAATTTTACTTATAATAAATTATATAATTAATTTTACTTTATTACTTATATAATAAACCTTATTTATTTAATAATTAATATAATAATAATTATTTTATATTATTATAATTTTAAAAAAAAAGTTATTTTATAATAAACCCTTTTTAATAATAATATAAGATAAAATAATTATTAATAAGTTAATATTTTTATTTATATATAACATTAATAATTATAATAATAATTAAATTATATAAAGTTATTAAAAGAAAATAATAAAATTAAAAATAGCTTTAATTAAATTATAAAAATAATAAGTAAACTTAATACTTTAATTTTTAAACCTTATTTATAATAATATATAAATGAGTTAAAATATTATTTATAATATTAAAAAAAGTATTAAAAGTTTTTTATTATTATTATTATTATTTATTATAAATTATATATAGCTTAGCTATTTTTATATATTTTTTAATATTTAAAAAAGTTAAAATAATAATTATTTTTTAATAAATATTATAAATAAAATATTTAATATATTAGTTTTATAAGAATATTTATAATTACTATTATTATAATAATATTTAATATAAATATTATTTAAATAATTTAATAAAATAATATAATATTAAAATATATTTTTATTTATTTTATAATTGTAATATATATATTTTAAAGGTAAAATAATGTTAATTATAACTATATAAGTAGTTAAATTTTTATTAAAATTAATTATTATAATAAAATAAAATTAATTAAAACTTATTTTTATAATTAAAAAATAGTATAAATATAAGTTTAATTTTTTAATAATAATATATTTAATTTTAATAATACTTTTTTAAAGAAATAATTTACTTTATTTTAAGTTATAATTATTATTAATAAGGCTTTTTAATTAAATATAATAAAGATATTTATATATTTAAGTTATTAAATATTAAAGTAATAATATTATTTATATATATTTTCTTTATCCTAATTAAAATTTAAGTTATATAATAAGTAAGGTTTATATTATTTATTAAATTTAATTTATTATTATTATTATTAAAGAAAGAATTATTAATAAATAATTTAAATTAAATTAAAAAGTAGGTTTTTTTAATTAAATCTTAATTAAAAATATTTATTTAATTTTAATTAAAATTTAAATTATTATTAATTAATCTTATAACTTTTAAATTAATATTAATTAAAAGGTTTAAGGTTTTGTTATTTTATTTAATAAGGTTAATTTTTTACTTTTAAAGGTTAAGGATTTAAATAAAATGGGATTTAAATTTGGTTAATATTTTTAAATATATTTTAAAGGTTTTAAGCATAATAAAATTCTTTAAATATTATATTTATAGTATAAATTAATAAGTTAATAGATTTTATATATATTGTTATAATAATAAAACTTTTTTAAATATATATTTAGAATATTAATTAATTTAAAAAAAAAGATTTATAATTAAAAGGTAAATATTTAGAAAAAATATTATAAATATAAGTAATAATATATACTTATTATTTAAAAACTTTTAAAAGGTATAAATATATTTTATAATAAGGATTTATATATATTTGTCCTAATATAGTTTAAAATTTTAACGTATAATTTAAATGTATATATTCGTTTTAAGTGGTATATAAATTAACTTTAAATTTTATTAATAAAAATATAAGATTATATTTAAATTTATATTAAAATAAAATTAGTAAATAGGTGTTAATATAAAATTAAAGGATATATTATATTTTTAATATTAAAGATATAATATAATATTTTTTAATTATAATTTAAGTAAAAGGTTAGTAAATTAACTTATTAAATCCCATTTATTATATTTATTATTAAGAAATTAAATATTATATAAATGGCATTTAATAATAAGGAATGATATATAAATAAAATATAATAAAGGCTTATAAAATTAATAAGTAATAGGGAAAGGTATAAATAAAAGGGAATGGTTTATTTATTAAATTATTTATTTTATTACCTTTTAAATTATTACTTATAACAAATATTTTTATATTTATTTTTATTATGTTTATTAATTTAAAGGAATACTTTTAATATTTTATCATTCTTTTTAATTATGTTTAAATTATTTTAAATAAATAAGAATAATTTGATATTAATTTTTTTAATGGCTTTGTAAATTTGTTAAATGGTTATTTAATTATTAAATAAGTTAATGTTAAAGTTATTTTTTAGTTATTAAATTATATAACGGATTAAATAAATATTAAAATCCTTTTTGTTTAAATAAGTATTATTATATATTAACTTAACCTTGAAAATATTATTTTAAATTTTTAAGATTAAAATATTAAAAATATTATTACTAATATTATATATAATAACTTAGTTAACTAACCTTTTTTAAATTATATATAAGTATAATAATAATAGGTTTGTTTATAATAATAATAATATTAAAATTAATAGTTTAATTAATATTTTTAAGCTTTTTATAAGTTAGTAATTAATTTTATTTTAAAATATTTTAACACTTAATATGTTTTTTTAGTATAATTGCTATATTATTTTTATATTTAAGCATATTTATTAGCTTAAAGGTTAAAGTAATTATAAAGTTATAAGATATTTTATAATAATTTTATATAATTTTTATAAATTCTTTTTATAATAAAGATATTTTATAATATAATTTTTAATAAATTTATTATAAGTTTTAATATTGTTAAAAGAAAATAATTATTTAGTTTATATTTTAATGGATAATAATATTTTAAAGATTTAAAGCAGTGGATATTTATTTATTAATATTTGGAAAAATATTAATTTTTTACTTAAATAAGTTAATAGGTTTAATTAAAACTTATTATTTATTATGTTAAAAAATTATAAATATAATACCTAAATTACTTATAATATAATTGCTTAGGCTTTAAATAAAATATAATAAAAAGTTTTTTATTATAATTATTTAAGTAATTTACTACTTTTTTATAATATAAGGATAATATAATTAATTATATATTTATATTATATTGGAATATTTATTAAAAGTATTAAATTTTCTAACTTATATATTAATATTATATTAAAATATTTATTAGAAATATTATATTTTTAACAATTTAATTTAAATTAATAAATAAGGATAAGGAAATAAATAAAATAAATTATTATATTTTCTAATAAATCAAATATTATAAACTTTAATATATAAGTTATAAAAGAAATTTTATATTAATAAATTATTTTAAAAAATAAAGATTTAATAAATAAAATATAAGATATTTATAATACTTTTAAAATTATTAAATATAGTTATAAATATAATCTTACCATTTTAAAATGTTTTAAGTATAATTATAAATGTAACTTTATTATTTTAGAAAGCTTTATTTTAACTGTTATAGTTATTTCTAATAGTTATATTATTTTTATTAGTTTAAATATTTTTATTACTTTAACTTATCCGGTTGTTTTCATTATTATTAAAAAAGATAACTAATTTTATTATATCTTATTTAATTAAGTTATTAAAATAAATAAGTAATATATTTATTAGCTTATAAGTAACCTTTAAATTGTTTAAGTGTTAAAAATGTTTTAATAAGTGATTATATAATTCCTTAATTACTTTAAAATTTAATTTATTAAGGTTTTTAAAGACTTTTTATAATTTTTTCTTTAGCTTATTAATGGATGATTTACTTTAATAATTATTTATTTTTTTATTATTAAAAGTTAAATATATGTTATAATGGTTTTAAAAAAAGTTAATTATTAATTAGGTTTTATTATTATTATTATATTAGTTATTATTTATTCCTTTATTTTAATCTTAAGGATATAAGGTATTATTATTTAAATTATTTTTATGGCATTTATTACTATTCCTATTATTATTATTATTATTATTATTATTATTTACCTTAAATGTGTTATTATAACTTAAGTATAAGTTAGGAAATTTAATTTTATTTAGTTTTTATAAATAAACATTTATTTTATCCTTATTATTAAAATATAAAATATAATTACTTTTTTTATTATTTAATCTTTTTATTATAAGTATATATGTAATATAAAATATAAATTATATAAATCGAATAAAGAGAAATTTATAAGGAATTTAATTGGCTTTATCTTATTAAAAATTATAATATAATAATATTAATTTTTATAAAAATTTACATATTTACTTATATATAAATATTTGTACATATGTAAATACCTTAGTTATTTTATCCTTATTAAGCCTTAGAAATGAAATAAGCATATTTTAATTAAAAATTTTATAGATATTTTTATATAATCCTTATATATTTTTTATTAAATTAACTTTAAAATTTATATTTAAATAATATATTATTATTTAATTTTTATTAAATTATATTTAATATATGTTAGGAATTATATAAATTACTTTTATTTAATTTTAAAATCCATTTAAACAATATATACCTTTATTTTTAAACCTATGTGATTAATCTTTAAAAAGGTTTACTTATAGCTTTAATAATTAATTATAAGGGTAATATTAATTCTTAAAGTTTAAAGTAATAATATATTTATATTTTTTATAAATTATTAATAATAAATATTATTAGAAAAAAAAGAAAATATAAGATAATAGAATATAATAATTTATAATAAATGTTTTTATAAGGTTTAAATATATAAAAAAATATTATTAAAATATTTCTTTTTATAATATTATCTTTTAATTTATTAATAATATTTATTTTTTTGTTTAAGTTTTTAAATTTAAATAAAAATAAATACGTTTAAGTTATTATAATATTTAAAAAATTATCCTATTAATAATAAGATATATTTAGAAAATTATTCTTTTAATTGTAAAATATATTTAAAAAATTATTTTTCTAATAGTAAAATATACTTAGAAAATTATTCTCTTAAATATAAGATAATTTATGTTAAAATAATTTGAATTAGAAAAGGTTATTATTTTATAATATTTTAAATTAGAAGGGATTATTATTTTATAATATTTTAACTTAATTATTATCTTAGTAATTCCTAATTATAATGTAGCATATATAATAAATTAGGTTATAAAGGATATTATTATTATTTATAAGTATAAATTTTAATATAAAGTTATATTTTTTAAGATTAGAATAATAAATATTTAAAAAACTAAAACCATATTTATTTTTGCTATTTAAATTTAGAAAAAATAATATAACCATTAATCCTTAATCCTTATTAAAGTTTTTAATATTATTTATAAATATTATAATAAATAAAAATTATAAAAGGCTAATAATTAAAGTTATAACATATTAAAATATTATATATACTATATTAGTAATAATTAAAACTAAGGAACTTAATAAGGAAAAAAAATACATACTTTAAAAGATATATATAATTTAATAAGTGGTTAAGAAAATAAAAAAGGGGATAAAATATTTAAAAATAGCTTTTTAAGGGATAAAATATTTAATAAAGATTTTTTTTCATAAGATTATATAAGTATAATAAGGTAAAATAAAATTGTTAATAAATAAAGAAAAGGTTTAAAGAATATATTAATAATAATTATTATAAATGAAATAATATAATTTAATTTTAAAATTAACCTTCCTCCCTTTTAATTTAATTTACTCTTTTTTAACTTTATATAAATACCTATATAAATATTATTTAAAAATTAATTTTAGGTTTTTAATAAAAAATATATAAGATTTTTATAGCTTATATTTAAGATTATATATATTTTAACATATAAATATATTACCCTTTAAATAATATATATAAAATTAATATAAAATATTTAATAATATATTATTATATTTTAAATTTAAAACCTTATTTATTATAAATAATTTCTTTATTTTTATAACTAATTTAATTATTTCTTATTTAATATTATATTTAATTTTATATTTAAAAATATTTAAAATAAAGTTATAACCTTTATTAAAATTTATTTAATTTTTTATTAGTAATGTGTATAAATGGTTAAAATAATTAATTAATGTTTATTATTTATGTTAAAAATAACTAGCCATTAAAAATGGCTGGGATTTACACCTTATAAAATTCATAGTTAAGTTTACTTATATTTAACACATTCCTTTAATTAGCCTTATATTAGCCATTTTCATTAATTAACACACTTTTTATTTAAGCTTTAAATAATATTATTTAAGCTATTAAGCTTAACGTGATAATTTTACATTTACCCTTTTAATTTCCTTATAATTTATAATATTTAATACTTATTATTATAAGTCGTTAACTATTTTATTAATTTTATTATCGCTAATATATAATAATAAAGGTAAATAAAAATATTATAAATTATTACTAATTAGTTTTAAACTAAAGATTTATAAAGCCATATAATAAAAAGCACTACTTTTTATTAACTTTATTATTATTATTAATAATAATAAGGGAA
Organism: Hypoxylon sp. CO27-5; assembly: GCA_002120305.1. Lineage (NCBI taxonomy): Eukaryota > Fungi > Ascomycota > Sordariomycetes > Xylariales > Hypoxylaceae > Hypoxylon > Hypoxylon sp. CO27-5. Next base: position 212,960 of record KZ112470.1, read on the forward strand.
AATTAAAGTAACGAAAATAGCTATAATAACTATAATTAAAGTTATTTTAAAACCTAATAACCTTAAAATTAACGTTAAAATATAGCGTTTAATATTTTAGAATTAAATAACCTTAAAATTAACGCTAAAATATAATGTTTAATATTTTAAAATAAATATTACTAACTTATAATACCTTAGAAATATTTTTTATTATTTAAATAAGGATTTTAAATGTATTAGTAAATATAATAAAGGAATTCTTAAAAATATTAAAACCTTAACTAAATAATAACATAATAAAAGCAAAGATTTCTTTATTTAACCTATTAAAAAGCTTAAATATTACCTTATAAAGCCATATATTTTAAAGCTTTTTACCATTTTTTAGGATAAAATAAAAAGAATAATTAATATAGTTAAAAAAAATAAATTACTTAAAAAGTTACGTAATAAGGGATTAGGAAAAACCTTAAAAATTAAAAAACTTTTAATTAAAAGGTTAACTTTAAGCTTATAATAGTTAAAAAAGAAGTTAATAAGGGGTAATAATTTTAAAAGCTTTGATTTAAATAGAAATAATTAAAAGGAATTATTTAGTAAAGATAATAAAAAAAATAATAAGGATAATAATAAGAAAATTCACTTTATAAATATGGAAAAATAATTATTATAGGAAATAATAAGCGCTTTAAAATAAGAAGCTTACCTTATAAAAGAGAAATTTTACCTTATAAAGGAAAATATAAACCTTAAAAATAAAAACAAAAATTTTAGTTAAGTTTTAAAATTTATAATTAAAGGTTAAAAAGGTTAATATAATATAAGCTATTTTAATTTTAACTTAAAAATAAAAATTAATAAGTAATAACAACTTGTTAAAGCTATTATGCAAATTTATAATAGTGTTAAATAACTTATTACTAAAGTAAATACCTTTAGAAATAATAAAAAACTTAAGGAAATAGCTATTAAAATAATTGCTATTAATATATTTAAAAACTTTTAATACTTAATATAAAATAATAATAATACTTTAATAATAACTATTATAAAGAAGCTATTAACCTTAATTAACCTTAAGGGTAAAGATATATAAAAATTTATTAACATTTAAATACTTAAAGAAAAATTTAATAACTTTAAAAACTTTGCAAACTTTAATAAAAAAATCCTAACTTTTAATTTAAAACGATTTATATTAACCTTTATAAAAAGGCTATTAATATTAAAAAATAATTTATAATAAGCTATTATACTATTAATTACCACTTTTATATTTACCTTAGCTTTAAAAATAAATAATATAATTATTTAAATAAATTAAAAGGTTTTTAATATAAATGTTTTTTATTTTAAATTAAAGTTTAAAAAAGAAAAGAACAATTAATAACATAAGGATAAAACTAATTATTATAATAATTCTTATATATGAAAATAACGCATATATAAGGCCATTAATACTAGTGTTACTTAAGAAAAAATAGTCTTTAATAATGTATATTTATTATTTAATAAAAACACTTTTAATTAATAGTAAATACATTTATTAAGTAAGGAAAAAAAATAGTTGAAAATAAGCTTAAATAGCTTTATTAAAGGCATTTTTAAAAAATATAACATTAGGCTTAATAAAGTAACTACGTGGTTTAAAAATATTATATATACTTTAAAAAACATTAAGAATAACCACTTCTTTAAATTATTTGCTAACACCTTATTTAAATATACCATGGTTTAAAGTAATATTAAAAATTTTTAAAAGCTTATATAATTATATTAAGCCTTATCGTTAACTTTATAAAAGCTATTATTAGTTTTTATTAAGCATATATAAAAAATAGCTTAGCTTAAACTTGCCATTAAAAAGGAAAAATCTTTATAAGTAAAACTAGAAAATATTGCTAAAAATAGTATAGCTTTATAAATAAATTAAAACTTTAATGAAAAATATAATAACTTTTAAAACGAAGAAAAGGCTTATTAAACTAACCTTTAAAAATTAAAACCTTTTTAAAATAAAAATTATTATAATAATTAATATAATTAATAATTTTTATAAACAAATTATAATACTTAAAACCAATTTTTAAAACTAACGTTTAAAAATAATAAAAGCTTATTTAAGCCTACCTTTAAAGCTAATAAGCTTAAAAGTTAAAGTATTAATAATAAAAGGCATATATAATTTAATAATTAATATAATTGCAAACCTTTTAAATATTAACATTTTAAGAAAAAGTTATTATAAGGTAAAAAAACCTTTATATATTACATTAATAAAATCATTTAAAAACATTAAGAAAATACTTAAAATTAAATTAATTAATTAATAATTAAAGGATATATCCTAACTTTAAAAGGAAAGGTAAAGGTTAAAATTAATAAAAAAACAAGATTTATATATAAAAAGAAACACTATTTTAACAACTTATATTTTATATACCTTATAAGCTTTAAAAATAACCTTATAAAATACCTAATAGCTTTAAATATAAACATTATAACATTTTAAGCAACCACACATAAAAAACCGTTAAGCTTAACTTATACATATTATAAAATACCATTTATTATAAAAATTACCTTATAAATATATAAAAATATTAAACGATATTAATAATATACTTAATAAGTTAAACGCTTATTATTTATTAAATTTAACTTTAACTTATAATTACCTATTATAATTAAAATCTAATTAATAATAGAATAGGTAATTAAAGCTAACCTTATACTTAAATAAAAACTTAAAAGTTTTAAGAAAAAAACTTTATATTTTAAAATAAAAGTTAAATTTAATTTAAAGGCTTTTAATGTTTAAATTTATATAAATATAAAAAGCTTAAACATTATAATAAACCGTAAATAAATTAACTAATAAGTAAAAAACCTTATTTTTTTTAAAATTAACCTTATATTATTAAAAGAAGTTTAATTTTAAACTTTAATTAACATATAAATTAAGTTTAACTTTTATATTAAAAGATTAGTAAATAACACAAAGATTTATAGCCATTTTTAAATTATAGCTTACATTTTAAAAAGCCTAGCTCCTAAAATGCTAATAAAAACTAATTTTATAACTAAATACAATGTTAAACTTAACTTTTTTTAAAGAAACTACTTTTTTAAATTAGTTTTTAATATAAAAATTAAAGGAAAAATTAATAACACACTTAAAGCCTTAACAATTTTTAAAGCAATTATTATAGCTAAAAAGCTAATAATACTTATAATAAAAGAAACTTTAATATAAGTTAACTATGTAAACCTATTTAAGCTTATTAATTATACTAATAAGTTAGCTTAATTATACTATTTTAACTTAATATATAAGATAATATTTAATATTATAATTAATAAGTTTACTATAAAAAAAATGCTAGTAAATAATAATAAAGCTTAGCTTATAATAATTTAAAAGAACTAATAATTAAAGAAAATCTCACCTTATAAAAAAACATATAAGCTTAATTAACTAATTAAAAAGATTTAAAAAGCTATTAGAATAAAGATTTAAACTAAAAGAAATAAAATAACCTTTTAAATTATTTATTTAACAAAGATTAATAAGAATTTAATAGTTATTATATTAAAATATTTCCTAAAATAAGTTTTATTAAACTTATAAATAAACAATCCTTTATTTAAAATAATACTAATAAAAAGCTTAACCACTTTAAGCTTAATTTCTTTACATTTTCTTATAAAATTAATAAACCTAAGGATATTTTTATTATTAAATTTAAAGCAAGGGTATTTATTAATACTTTTAAACTTAAAATAGTTATTAAAATTTAAACCTTAATAAATAAATATAATGTTTTCTAAAATAAAAATATAATACCTATGCTAAAGGATAAAAAAATATATATTAACTTTATTAATAACTAATAGTAATAGCTAAAGCTAATAAAAGCCTACCTATTAGAAATAAAAAATTACTTTTTCTTTAATAAAATTAATAATAGCCTTTACGCTTAAGGGAAAATATTTTATAAGACTTAATTAATACTTATTACCTACCCTATATTTATTATATAAAAAAAAACTAATAACAAAGAAAAGGGATATATAATAGTTAATTTTAAGCTATTAAATTAAATAATTATTCCTAGTATATATCCTTTACTTAATTAAAAGGATATAATAAAAAATATAATAAGCCATTATTATTTTACCTTTATAAATGCTTTTAACTTTTTTTTCTAATTATTTATAAAAAAAAGCATAATAATAAAATAATTATTATTAGTTATAAAAGATTAAAATGCTTATATATAGCCTTAATAAATTTTAAGAACTTTTTAACATTTGCTTAATAATTTATAAATAAGTTATTTAAAAATTTAAGCTTTGTTAAAGCTTATATTAATAATATTATTATCTTTAACAAAACTATTAAAAAGTATTTTAAATACTTAAAGTAAGTTTTAAAAATCTTAAATAAAGCTTAAATTTATATTAGCCTTTATAAATCATTTATAACTTATTTTATTATAAAATTATTAAAATATATTATTAATAGCAAAAAAATCTTAAAAATTAATAATAAGATTAAAACATTTAAAAAGCTAAGCTTCCTTAATATTTTAAATACCTTAAAAACTTATTTAAATATGTTTAAATAGTTAAAAAAAATAGCTTAATATAAGGTTAAAGTAACCTTATTATAAGCTTGTAAAATAACCTTACTAATAAAAATATAAGAAAAAGGCTTATTATTAATTAAAGTTTTTAAGTAAATTAAGTAAATACATACTATTAAAGTTAAATTTAAACTTATTAAAAAAGAATTAAAAGCCTTTAAAAAGTTATAAAAACACCTTTACACTTAATACGTTATATATTATAATAATTATAATAGGCTTATTTTTATAAAAATAAATATTTATTTTAAAGCTTAAAAAGTTATAATATTTTAATTAAGTATTAACTAAGATGGAAAGTTAATATTAAAGAAAGATATTTTTATTAATTTAATTAAGCCTATTTTATTTATATTTAAAATTATTATAAAAATTAAGAAAAGATATAAATTAATAGAATTAAAAATAATAGCTCTTATATAAATTTACCATAAAAATAAGAAATTATTAATATTTATACCATTTTTAATAATAATATTTATAAACCACTTAATTATTAAGGGGATAATTAACTATATATTTATTAAAATAATAAACTTAAATAAGGTTAATCTTAGGTTAATTAATGTTATATCATTTTTATTATAGTTTAATTTTAATATTATATATATTTTTAAATCGTTAAATATAATATTAAACATATTTTTAAAACTTTTAATAATAATTAAGGAAAAGAAATTAACTTACTTTAAAGTAAGTAAACTTAATAATATTTAGGAAAACTTTAATATGGCTTATTTTTTTAAAGAAAATAAACCTAACTTAAATATTATAATAATAATAATTAATAATAAGTTTAAAGATTAAATTATTAAAAAATATATTATTAATTTTAAATATAATAAAGTTTATTAAATCCTATAAAATAAAATAAAAAAAAAGTTAAAGATTATTAATAAATAAGCTAAGGAATAATATAATAATGTTAAGGAAAATTTAAAAAAAATTATTAAAATTAAATTAAATAAAGATGTAAAGCTTAATTATAAAATTAAATATTTAATATCTTTTATTTTAAAGGATAACCTTTTATATTATATTAATTTAAAAGGTAATAAAGGTTTTTATATATTAAAAACCTATGTAAAGCCTATCCTTAAGTTAATATATAATAAAAAGCACTACTTTAATAAAAATAAGATAATAAATAACTTATAAAATATTTATTTTTTTAAAAAATACTGGCATATTAAATAATTTTATTAATATTATCTTATATATTATAAGAATTAATAAGATTAATAGCTATTATTGAAATATTTAATATTTATTTAAATATTTAATATTTCTTATTATATAATCACGTTAAATATTATTATTAATATATTTAATATTAACTTTATTAAATACTATTAAAAAATATAAAGTTATAAAAAATTTAACACCTTATTAATAATAACTTATAAAAGTAATAAAAAAACCTTATTAATTTTAGGAAATAAATGTTATATTATTAAAAATTAAGCTTAAGTTATTTTGTTAAGTTTATAAATAGTTAATTAAAAATTACTAATAAATATTATTTATAATTAAAACCTTAAGTAAATATTAAACTTATAAAGAAAAATATTTACTTTATTAAAAATAAATATATTATTTTTAATTATTTATTATTTATAAACTAATAAAGCTTTTAAAAGGAAAAATTAAATTATGAAAATTATTATTTGTTTTTATATAACTATTAATTTTAATATTTTTTAAACTATTATTATAATTAAGCTATAATATTATTTAAATTATTTTTTAATTAATCTGTTAGGAAAAAGCCTTAATGAACTAGTTTTAAAATTTTAACCTCACTTAATACTTAATATTTTAAATAGCTAAAAAGGTAAAATAATTTTTAATAAAGTTAAAAAAGCTTTTAAGGTAAAAAGACTTAAAGAAGTTACTTAATTAATAAATATAATAAGAGTAATAGTTAAAAAATAATATAATAATAAATATATTTTAATAAATCTTAAAATAAGAAATATTATTTATTTATATTTTTATAAAGGTTATTACTTATTTAATAAGTTTAAAAAGAAATGATCGCTAATTAAAGTAAAATTATTTAAAATAACTTATAAAATTTTATTTTTAATATATAAGTTAAATTTTCTTAATACTTAAAGGATTTATCTTATAATATTATTAATATAATTTTATAAACTATTTTAAAAATAAAATCCTTTTAAAAGGATTATTTTTAAGCTTAAACTAATAGTTATTAACCTTTATAAAAAGTTAAAATAAAAAGTTAAACACCTTATTAATAAGCATATTAAGTAATATACGAAAAAGCTTAAAATTTAATATTTTTACTAATATTTAAGCTATACAATTAAAGATAATTAATAAAAACCATGAGATAAGCTTTAAAAGATAGTTCTTAAATTATTAATTATATATAAGTAAGAAAAGCCTTTAAATTAGCTTAAACTATATAAATAAAAAAGCTTATTATACTTAAAAAATAATTATAATTAAAGCTTTTTTAAGCTTAATAAAAATTTTAATTAAAATAATTAAATAATCCTTAATAAGCTAAACTACTTTAATAATAAAAAGGGACTTTTTAACCTTTTACACTTTAATCATTATATAATGGTTAATTTTTAACATTAACATATTAATTTTCTTATTAATTTTATTAATTTTAAACTTTAAATAAAGGGGAGATTATAAATAACTATTATTTAAAAAATTATTTATTAAATCTTATTAAAACTTTAATTTTTACCTTTTATAATCTTTTACTATTTAAAAATACTTATTAAAGATTTTATTATTAATTATAAAATAAATATAATATTTATTATTAACTTAAAAAACCCTTAAAGGTTTAAACTAATTAATTTATAACTTAATACCATTAAAAATAAACTTAAGAATAAAATAATTACTAATTAACTTATTAAAAGTATTAAAAATAATTAATAAAAGCAATTTTATAAGGCTTAAAATTTATTAAAAAAGATTAAAGGTTTAAATTTAAACCTTAACGCTTTAATATTATTTACAATTTCTACACCGCTTAAAAAAATGCCTATAACAGCATTAATAATAAAGCCATTAATACTTATATTTTATAATAAAATATTTATAAAAACTTAACCAAAATATATTAATTTATTTATATTAACCATAACCTTAAAACCTATAAGCTTTAAATTATACGTTAAAAATAACCTTATAAAGAATTTTAAACTTACTTATATTTAAAATATTAAGATTTAAAAATAAAATAATAATACGAAATAATTAACTATTAAAAATAAAGAAAATTAAGCTTTAAATAATATAAAAATAAATTTATATAGCTTTATTTTTAATAATAATAATAGTATTTATTAAGATAAAAATACCTTATAATAATTAAACAATACCTTATAAAATAAGCTTAAAAAGAATTAGGAGAATAATTTAAACGTTAAGTAAATTAAAAAAATTAAAAGGATTTAATAAAACCTTATTAATATTAATTTAATAGTCCTTAAAAGGGTTTTACACTTATAAAAGTTATTATTAAGCTTTAAGTTTAATAGATTAATTAAAAAGGTAACCTTTGGAAAATCCTTTAAAATTAATTTTAAGTAAAAAGTAAAATATAATAATAAGAAAATAGTAATTACCATTTATAAAAGCCTTAAGGATAAGATTTTTTATTTAATATTTAATAGCTTTTATAATAACAAAAATTTAAAAAAGCTTATATTAAAAAAATAATAGTTAAACATATAACTATTAAACTTATTAACGCTTTAAAAAAGCTATTAATTAATATATTTAAAGATATTAATAAGTTTTTTAACGTTAATTATAAAAGTACTTTTGCCTTTTATTTAATAATACGTAATATTTAAACCATATTAATTATAATTATAAAAATCTATTATAATAAAAATGGTTACTTAAAAGGCATTAAACTACTTATTAAAGTTATAATATTAGCATTTTATTATTATAAAACTTATTACACTTTAAATTTTATAATTGTAAAATGGCTAGCACATTTAAATCTTTTTAATTTAACTTAGCTTAAAGAATTAGCTATAAATCTAACCTTAGGCCTAATTATCACTATTATTAACTTATAAAAAAACCTTAAAAGGTTAAAGGATTTATTATAAAATAAATATAACTTTAAGATTTTTAAATTATTAAAAGATAATAGCCTTATTACTTATAAAGCCTTAGTAAATATAATTAAAAATTACTTAATAAGTTATTAAGTTATTATTAAATAAATAGCTTAACATATTATAAATATAACTATAAAAAAGTTAAACGAAAATATTAATTGTAAGATTAAAGGTTTTAAAGCAGTTTAATAATTAACTTAAATAACACTTATTAAAAAAAAGTAAACCTTATTTATAACCTTTATAACTTTATTAGTTAAGGCTATTAAATTAATTATTAGCAATGATAAAAAGCTTAAGCGACTTAAAAAATACCTTATAATAAGCTTTAAACTAAGCCCGATTATTAAAAAGATTTATTACTAATTATAAGCATATTAAAATATTTAAAAAGGCTATTATAAGGCTTATTATTAGCTAAATTAATTAGGATAAAATCTTTTTAATTAAAAAGGAAATGTTAAAAATAATTAACCATTAAAAATAGTTGAGATTTATATCTTATAAGATTTATAACTAAGTTTGCTTATATTTAATATATTCTTTTAATTAGCCTTATATTAACTATTTTTATTAATTAATATACTTTTTATTTAAGCTTTAAATAATGTTATTTAAGCCGTTAGGCCTAATGTGATAATTTTGCGTTTACCCTTTTAATTTCCTTGTAATTCGTAACAATTTAAGTTATTTAACAGAAATTTTACTCTTTTCTTTTTAAATAATTAATGGGGGTAAATTATATTATAATATTTTATATTATATTTATTATATTATAACTAGGAATATTTAAATTAAAGATAAAAGATTAAATATAAGTAATTTAAATTATTCATTTCTTTTTAAGTCTTTTAAAATATTTTATTTATGCTTTAAACTTATTAAAGATTATTTTATTCCTATTAAATAATACTTTTTTCATTATTTTAAATATTTTTAAAATTAAAATTTTAATTTTTTCTTAATCTTAATATTAATTTTACTTAAATATATTATATCTTATTATATCTCATTTTAATTATTAAATCTTCTTAAAAGCTTTATTTAAGCCTTAATAAAATATAATATCTTATTATTTTCCTTATCCCATTATTATAAAATCTTTTATATATAATATATAATAAATACCTTATTATATTATTAGAAATTTAAATATATTTAAAGAAACTTATATAGTATTTAAAATGATTTAATAATAGCTTAAACTTAATGGTATATGTAAATTTATTAAAGATAAAAAAATATTATTATTTATAAATTAATTAATAATAAGATTTATCTTTGATTTAATATTTATATATTTTTTAATAATAATACCTTTATTTTTTTTTAAAGTTTAATAAAAAGGATAAATAATTTTATTTAATTAATTATATATTAATTTTCCTATTAAAATTAAAAAATTTTAATATAAAGATTATTAAGTTATTTTATAACATATATTACTTACATATACTTTAAAACCCTTAAGAATTTTTCTTTACTTATTTTACCTAAGTATTATTTATAAATTTAATTATTTAACTTTTTATTAATAAAGTTAATAAAAATATTAAATATTTTATAAATATTTTAAAAATTACTAATAAAAAATAAATAAGGGTTAATAAATAAATAGTAATAAGTAACCTATTATAATTATTATTTAAAATAACTAATAATTATAAGCAAATCAAATAAAAAAAGAAAACATTTTTATAATAAAATTAAAAAAGAAAATTTTAAAAAGCTAAGTTTAAATATTTATAATAATACTATGATTTATTTTATACATAATAATAAAATGGTTTTAACTAATAACTTTAATAATATTAAATCTAATAATTATAAGTTTAATTATATATTAAAATAATTTAAATCTTTAAAACCATTTAAATCTTTACGATTATTTAATAATTACCATTTAAAAAATTTAAATTTACCTAATAAAAAATCTTAAATATCTTATAATAATAATAAAAAATAAAATTTACATATTAAATATGTTTTTATATTTAATTTATAAACTTTTAATTATAACAATACTAATTATAATAATAATAATACCTTATAAAAAATATCCTTTCTTACTAATATTATATAAAGATTTACTTATAAAAACAAAAATATTTTACTAAAAATATCACCTCTTATTAATAAAACCATTAATTAAAATAATAATTTAAATAAAAAATAAAACTTTTTTAAAACTTTATATAAAATATTTCCTAAGCACATTTTAAATCTTACCTTTAATATAAAAGGCTATTATTAACCTTTTATATAATTATTAAAGGTAATAATAGGTTAATCTTATATAATTAATATATTTATTTATTTAGCATTTATAAATAACTTATATAAGTAATAATAGTTAAATATAATACAATTTAATTAAATTAATTTATCATTTAATATAAGGAAAATTTGCTTTATAAGGATAAACTTAGTTAATTAATTATATTAATAATTAAATTAATAGTTAACTAATTAATTTATTTATCTATTAATATATAAATTAACTAATTAATTAATTAGTTAATTAAATTATATGTTTTATTATATTAAGTAAATTATTATTTAATTATCCATTATATTAAATAATAGTTTTAGAATAAATATTAATATTTTTATTATTAATATAATATATAATATTATCTATTATAATATTAAAATAAACTACTTATAAATAAAATAATAAATTATTAATAATAAAAAAAGGCTATTATAAAAAAAGATTAATATAAAAAAAATTAATATAAAATTAAAATATTAATAATGATTAACTTAGTATAAATTAACTTCTTATAAATACTAAACAATTAAACTTTTTAACTTATTAATAATTAAATAATTATCATCCTTTTTATTAATATTTTTATAATTAATATTTTTATTATTTAAATTTAAAATATTTTTCCCATTATAAAATTAACTTAGCTATTTAAATCTCCTTTAAACTTTATTTAATAACTAACATAATAACCTTTTTAAGTATTAAAAGTTTAACAAAGTTGTGGATTAATTAAATACTTTAATATAATATTATTTTAATGTTTAATAATATAATAAATAAAGTAAATTTATTAGGGTTTTAAAGCTTTATTATAGTAAATTCTAAGTTTATTTTAACTAAAAAATAAAATAAATTTATGTTAAAAATGTTAACTTTTATATAAAAAGGTAATAAATAAAATTAACTTAATATAGTTATTTTACTTATAATTATTTTCATAAAGATCATTTAAATATATATTTAAAATAATATAATCTTACTTAAAGCCATTTTAGCTAATGTTGTTTTAATATATATTTAAAATTATATGGTTTTACTTAGGATTATATTAATTAATATTATTTTTATTTATGATATTTTTATATGTATTATTTTATTAAAAATATAAATAGGTTATAGCCTTAAAAGGTTACCCTTATGCTCCCTTTTATTAAAAAATATTATAATAAGTAATAAAAGTAGTGGGAAATTATTAAATTAAAAACTTTTATATAAGGCTTAATATCTTTGTTTTTTATTATTTAAAAAAGGATTAAATATATTTTATTTAATATTTTAAAATAAAACTTAAATAAAGTAATTTAGCTTAACATATTAAAAGTTTTTAATTTTATAAATTTTATTAAATATTATATATAATGTTTTTTATAAAGGAAAGTCTTTACTTTATATAATATAATTTAAAAGTTTAATAAATCATTTAATATTTAAATTAAGCTTTATTTTTATCCTTATAATTATATATAACTTATTAGAAAATATGTTAAATAATTATTAAAAATATTAAAAAAAAAGCTATTATTTATTAGCAAAAGTTTTATTATAATTAATAACTTTAATAGTTATAAGATTATAAATATATTTAAATATGTTTAAATTTAAATAACCTTTAATTTATTAGTAAAAGAACATTAAATTTATAATTTATTAATTTATCTTATTTAAATAATCCTTTATAAGGTTATAAATAAATAATTATAAAGTATTAATATATTTTTAATATGGTAATAAATTCACTTATATAAAACCACTTAAATAAAAAGTTATGCTTAATATATTAAAATAAATTTAAAATATATTAGTAAAATATTTTAAATTATTAAAATAAAAGATTTATCTTAAGGTATTATATATAAATAATTTAGGGAATAGTATTATTATTATAAAAAGTTAGGAAATACTTATGTAACTTATAATTGTAATAAATCTTAATATTAATTAATTCTTAGCTAATGTAATAATAGTTATAACTTATTTTTAATTTTTATAAGTAGTTAAACTTTTTTTTAAAATTTAATATTATAATAATATTAACTTAAGTTAAAGGGATAAATTTAATTGTAAATAATTTTTTAATAAATTAAAACACCTTTTCTTTTATGTTTAAACCTTTTATAAATATTTATATTATAAATATTTTTAATTATATACTTATGTTAAAAGTTAATAATATTTAAGAATTTAAAGAATTAATAAAAGGATAAGGTATAAATGATTGCGTAAATAATTGTGTAAATAACTATATAGATAATTATATGGATAATTATTTAAATAGTTGTTTTATATTAATTTAAATATTTAACTATTTAAAATTAAAATGTTAATATTTAATATTAATTAAAGCTTATATTTTTATTAGTATACTTTCTTAAATTAAATATTATATTAGTAATATAACTTATAAGGTTTTTATATATTATGTATTAATTAGCTTTTAATAAAAAAAGGCTATAAATATAATAGCTATAGCTATTATTACTAATAAATTTTAATAATTAATTTATTATATTAAAGTTTTATATAGGATAAATATTTCTTAATTTAATATACTTTAATAAATTATAAATATATATATAAAAAGGGTATATTTTAAGGTAAATTAAAATTAAAATTTGGTAATTTATTAATATAATATTAAATTATTATAAATAAAAATTTAAAATAAAATAAACTAAAGGTTTTTTATATAATTTTTAACCTTATTAATTAAAATATATTAATTAATTATCCCTTTTTTATTTAACCAATTTTGTTATTAGTTATTAAAAATATTAAATGTTACTTAATATAGTATTTTTATCCTATCGTTAATGTTAAGTTAATATGTAATTGCTATTAAAGAAAAATCTTTTTTTCTTATCCTATTAATTTTATTTCCTTTTTATTATTTCCTTTATATTCTCCTTTATAATTATCTTTTAAATATAATAATAAGGATTTTAAATTCTTATATCTTTTATTTTAATATATATATGTAATAATATATTACTTAATAAAAGAGATAAACTTTATAACTTAAAATTTATATTAAAATATCTTTATTATATATTCTTAATGCGACAAAGTATTTAACTAATAAATAAAAAGGGTAGTTAATAAATCCCTTTTAAAAATTTATCCTTTATAAAAAATAATTATAAGATTTTTTAAGCTTTAAATATTTTTAATAATAAAGGTTTAATTAATATTTTTTTTAATAATAAAATAAAAAAATGGGAGAAACTATTAATAGAAATAATATTAAAGAAATAGTTAATAATAAAGTTTAAAATAAAAATAAAAATAATAATTAGCTTTTATTATTTACTTAAAATTTTATTATATAATATTATTTTTTAATAAATTTTAATTATTATATATGCTTATTAATAGTAATATTTAACCTTAATATAATATATTATAACGATATAAAGGATAATTTTTAATATATTTTATATTTAACCTTAGATTTAATTAAAGTTATTAATATTATTATATATAAAAAAATAATTAATAATAATATCCTATTTATTTTAATATCTTTTAATAATAATAATGGTAAAGATAATAAAGATATAAATATAAAGCTTATTAGTAATTTTATTAAATTGGTTAATAAATCTTTTATTTTATAATTTAACATAATTATTAATTAAGTTATATTAGCTTTAATTTATAATTTAATAGCTTATAACAATAATAAATAATTTAGTATAAATATATTATATTTATTATTAATATATTAAAATATAATAATTTAAATATTAAAATTTAAAAAAATATTTATTATATTTATAAATCTTATTAACTTTAATTATTAAAAATAAATATTTTTATAAGATATCTTTTTATTCCTTTAAAATAAAAATGGTAATTAATTAAAAGATATTTTAGATTTCCCAAATTAATTATTAATATTAATTAATTAATTTCGTAAATGGCTATTCCTTTTAAATATATAATAAATAAAAATTTAATTAAATATAATTAAGATACTAATTAAATTTTAAGCTTATAAAGTTAAATATTAAAAAAATTAAATATTATAAGCTTAAAGGAAAAAGCTAAATAATAAATAATATAAATTAAAAAAACTTATACCTATAATTATTATAAAGCTTACCTTTTTTAACCCTTTAATACTTATTAAAATATTATTATTATTTAATATTTTTAAAAACTTTTATACTAACTTAATTATTTTTATTAATAAGCTTATAAAGCTATATTATACATATTATTAATTAGGGTTAGTTTATATGTTTAATAGCCATTATATTTATTTAAAGTTTAGTATAATTTTATACCTAGGTAATTTTATTTATTATTATTATAATATAATAATTTATTTTTGTTTTAAAATTAAGGATAATATAAATAATATTATATACCTTTATATTAAATAAGTATATAACTTTAAATGGGATATATGTATAAATTTTTATATTTATTAAAGTAAGGAAATATTAATATTATAAATATAAAAATGTTTAATGTTTAATAATAATAATAAATAAATTAATAATATTATTTTAAATTTGTTATAAAAATAAAATAAATTTATTATTTAATTAGGTATTATATATATCTTTAAAATATATATATATTCTTTGTTAAATATATATTATAATTATAGGTTTAACAAGACTTTTAAAAATTTAATCCTTATTAACTTAAATAAAAAAAATCTAAAAGGATAAAACAAAAATAATATATATTAGCTTAAATATAAAAATCTTATATATTTAATTAAAGATTAAAAAAATAAGTATTATTATATTTATTATATAATTATTATAAATTAAAAAGTTATTGGCAAAAATATTAATGATAAATTCCTTATTAGATTTATTAAGATTATTATTTTTTTCTATTATATTTATTTAATCCGTGGTAAGCTTAAAATTAACACATATAATTATAATAAATTTAAATTTAAATAAAATTAGTAATATTTTAACATAAAGCTTATTATAATTATGTTATACCTTAACTTTATTAATAAATTTAAAATATTTTTTAATTTATATAAATTATTAATAAATAATTATATTATTTTAACTAGCTTTTTTACCACTAAATGCTTTTAATTAAATAATCCTAACCGGAGGTTTTTTACGTTAAAACTTTTGAAAATTAATTCTGGTGCGAAATGATAAGGTAATTGATAAGGTAATTGATAAGAAACTGATAAGTAATTGATAAGAAACTGATAAGGGAAAATAAAAAAAACCTTTAATCTTTATAAAATTAATCCTCCACCAATCCTAAAGTGATAAAAATGAAAGAAATACCATTAAATAGCGCATTCAATTCCGCACATTTCGATACTAGATGCACGATCGTAGCTATTTTATAAGCCGAGATAATTGAGTTTAAAATAGTAGGGTTAATTTGAAAGTCCCGAAAGCTTTTTCAAAAGCTCTGCAGCTTTGAGCCACTGGAGCCACTGGAGCCACTGGAGCTTTAAGCCACTGGAGCCACTGGAGCCACCGGAGCTTAGAGCTATTTAAGCCACTGGAGCCACTGGAGCCATTAGAGCTTTAGGCTTTTAGAGCCACTAAAGCCACTGGAGCTTTGGGCTATTAAAGTTTAAAAGCTTTTATATATATAAAATCTAATATCTCCACTAATCCTTTATTTAAAAATTTCAAAAAAATATATATAAATAGAGCTTTAAATTCTCATTCGAATGATATAGGATACACGTGACTAACCCCTTTCGTTAAGGAGTTATTAAAGATTTAAGATAAGGTTTTAAAATTAAAAGGTATATAATTATAATTATAAACAAATTCTATCACGTAATCGTAATAGCGTAGTGGTAATAATCGTAAAATTAAAAATTAAAGCTTAGGTTCGAATCCTACGTAAAGTAAAAATTTAAAAAATTATTAAATAAATAAAACATAAACAAATAAATAAATAATTAAATAAATAGATAAATAATTAAATAAATGAAAAATCAAATAAATGAATAATTAAATAAACAAATAATTAAATAAATAAATAAATAAATAAATAATTAATTAAATAAATAAATAAATAATAAAAAGAATAAAATTAAAACAATAAAAATAAATTAGAAAAAATATTTGAAAAAGTATTAAAATAAAAATAAATTTAAAAGTTAAAGATTTAGCCTCCGGTTGGGATATTACCTTTTTTTTCTTACTTTATTTCTAATTTAAAACTTAACTTAAAACCCCTATAACTAGCCTTCCGCGAGGAAAAATTTTTGGACCTTTTTTTTTATTTTTAAAAAATCACGGCCCTGCTCCTCGCTAAGGCTCGGGTTCGGGGGATTTTTAAAAAATAAAAAAAAAGGTCCAAAAATTTTATATTCTTATTAATATTAGGTTTTTATAAATTTAACCTTATAAATATTATTAAATCCTTTAAAACTTTTAAAATCCTTAACTAAGGTATAAATATAAATATTTAAGGTATTAAAATTATAATTTATACCTTTATATTATACTTTATAAGTGACATATTATAATAAATTAAAAACTATAACTTTAAAAGTTTTTACATATTTAAGTTTTATTATTATTATTATATTATATGTGAAAATAAGCTTAATAAATTTATACTTATATTAAATTTTAATATTATTATATATAAGTAATTTTATCCTTAAATTAAACAAATATAAAATTATATAATTAATAATTTAACTAATAAAAATTTAAAAAATATTTATAACTTTTAATAAAGTATAATAAATACTTATTTACTACTTTAATTTATATCTTTAATATTTAACCTTATTTTCTTATATTTATTTAATCTTACATATTTAAAATATAATAACTTATTTAATTTTATACACTTTTTCTTTTATAATAATATTTTAATAAATATAATAATAATAATATATTTTTATAATTTACAAATATAACCATTTCTTTTTAATAAACATTACTTATAATTACTTAAATATTATTTAATAAGTTATAATATATTTAAATATACTATATAATTTATTATTATATTAACATTTCTTTATAATTAACTTAAACCTAAATATATTAAACTTATTTTTTATAAAGAAATAAATATAAATGGTAATAATTTAATTAATATTATTATTAAAACATATATTATAATTATAAAAAGTAATATTATTTTTATAAAAACTAAAACTTTAAAAATTAATTATAATAATATAAAAATTATAATAAAAAAAACAAAAATACTATTTAATTAGCTTTATATTTTTATATTTAAATCATTAATTTTATAATTAAATTTAATTATACTTATTTAATTTTACCCCTTTAAAGTATAAGCTTTTAATATCTTTAATAATAATCCTATTAATAAAAAATTAAAATAATTTATTTAATATATAAATAATATAAGCTAATTAAATATTTATATTATTATATATTATATAAATTTTATAAAAGAATATAATTTAATAATTAATTATAATATATTAACTAATAAAAATAAATATAAATACATTAATTATTTAAAACTAATAATACTTATATATAATTAAATATATATTTAATAATTATATATAAATACTTTAAATAACATATATATAAAATAAATTATTTTAATATTAAACATATTTTATTAATAAAATTTAATATTTAATTTATAATTTACTTAACCTTTTAAAATATATTTTTTATATAAAACCTTAAGCTTATTATAAAGCTATAAAAACTACATTAAAAATATTCTAACTTATTTAAAAGTATATTATTTTATTTAAATAAAAATAAATTAATTAATTTAAAAATAAAAAATATAAAATTAAATATAATAATATACTTTAATAATAAACATATTAACCTAATTATTATTAACCATATATTAAAGAAATAAGCTTAATAAGTAATTTATTTTATATATAATAAAAATTATTTCCTTATAAAAACTAAAGGTTTATTTACTTTATTTATTTTTAACCTTTAATTAATTTATTATTAAAATTATAACTTTTTTAATTATTATTACCTTATAATATAAAAAACATATAATTAAATTTAATAAACTTAAAAAATTAAATTTAATAAGTTATAAATATTATATAATATTATAAATATAATAATAACTTATAAATAAAGTTAATATTACTTATATTTAAATATAATAATTTTAAAAACCGTTTTATTTTTAATTAAAGCAATTATATTTAATATTAAAAATTAAATAATTTTACTTATATTAATTATATTTTCTTATTTATTATATATAATATATAATATATTTTTACTATTATTATACCTTTATATTATATTAACATTTAAAATAAACTATTAAACTTAAAAATTATATATAAATTTAATAATAAACCATTTATTATTAAAGTTATTATAATTAAATTAATAAAGTTATATTTAATTTTTATTAATAATATTAAAATTATTTATATAAATTAAAATATAAAATAGTTATAAAAATATTAATAAATAATTATTATTAATTTTATATAATTTTCCTTTATATTTTTTAATAAAATTAAATTATAACTTAAAATATTATAATATAAATATTACTTTTAATAATAAATTACTTATATTATATTTATATTTTAAAATAATTATTATTTTAATAATAATTATAACTTATTAAAATAATTATTATAATAAAAATAATTATTATAATAAAAATAATTATTTTAATAAAAATAATTATTATAAGTTAAATAATTATTATTAATTAAATAATTATTATAAAGTAAATAATATGTTTTTAACCTAAGAATTATTATAAGGATTATAATTTATTACATAAAAAATCAT